>RJWJ010012054.1:0-34665 GCA_004363605.1 Indri indri
TGAGGCAGAGTCTTGTTCTGTTGCCTAGGCTAGAGTGCCGTGGCATCAGCAGAGCTCACAGTAACCTCAAACTCCTGGGCTTAATCAATCCTCCTGCCTCAGCCTCCTGAGTAGCTGGGACCACAGGCATGAGCCACCATGCCTGGCCTGCAGATATATTATTGATAAGTATTTTGCATCATCAAAATTAGGAAATTATTTTGTATAATTAAATTATGTTTTATATAATGAGATTTATATATACTGGATATTGCATCAAAGTTCAAGTAACCAGGGGTTAACTCCAGTCTCCCCAATTTTCTTCAACCGCTGAATGGCTTTGTGTGAGTAGCTGGCAGGCTCTCAGATCCTCCCCTTCCAAAGTTGAGTCCACAGAAAACCAGCCTAGCATGATCCAGGACTAGTTATGAATGCAGACTCTCAGCCCATCTCAGACCTATTGGATCAGAACTTGGATTTTTAACAAGCTCCTCATGTGAATCAAATGCATTTTAAATTCTGAGAAGTGCCCCTCTAGGGCAATGGTCCTCAAATTTCAACCTTTTACCCATCACTTTTACGATCCTAATATAACCATATGCCATTCTTTAATTGATATGCTTTTCATTTGATCAGCTCTTTTTTAACCTAAATATACGTACTGAAAGCTAAATAGAAGTATCAGTTGCCATATGTAAAATGTGATTGCACAAAAATTTATCATGAAATAAAAAAAATAGTATTAAATATCTACCAGTTATTTGGCATAGTTGTTATGAAGATTAAATGTGCTAATAAATGTGAAGTACTTGGAACAATGCCTGATCATAATATAAGCACTGTGAAGTTTTAACTATTTTATTACTATTAAAATTAAGTGATTATTAATAATAAACCTCTTTTTGATCAAAAGGGAGATTAGTTGGCACTAGAAAGAGTTAAGATTAGCACCACATTGAAATTAAAGGAGAATTTAAAAGGAGCCAAATTTCTCATTTTATTTAACTTTATATAATACTGTGTTCATGTATCACCTAACCTCATCTCAGGGCTACCAGTGGGATCTCTACTCTTTACTTTGGAAAAAACACTTGTTTAAATCTTATTAATAATAAACATGTTTATGAAATAGGGTAATCTTAATGAAATATCTATTTCAAATGTATCACTGTAAAACTGCATTGCTTGAATATTCCACAATTAACATAATCAATTTTCTATTGTCAAATATTTAGAGTGTTTGGGTTGTTTTTTTGATTTTTGCTACTGTAAATACAGTTGTCCCTGGATTCCCCTGGGGGATTGGGTCCAGGAAGTCCCGGGCATACCAACATCTACAGATGCTCAATTCCCTTATATAGAATGATGTGGCATTTACATCTAACTCATGCATATCCTCTTGTATACTTCGAATCATCTCTGGATTAGTTGTAATACCTAATACAATGTAAATGCTAGGTAAATAATTATTATACTGCATTGTTTAGGGAATAATGACAAGAAGAAAAAGTCTGTACATGTTCAATACAGACACAGTTTTTTTTTAAAAAATCCACAGATGTGGAGCCCACAAATAGGAAGGGCCAACTGAACACGCTGAACCATTTTTCCTTTCCTTTTAGCAGAGATGAATATAACATTCAGTGTTGATGAGATTACAGGGAACTAGACACCGTCAAATTCTTGATAGTAGGAATTTAATACTTTAATGGTTGTAGAAAGTGATCTGTTCATGTGTTTCTAAAATAAAACTTTACATATTTTGTGATACAGAAATTTTATTTCTAGGAATTTATCTTCAGAGAGAATTGTGTATATGAAGTTTTTTTTACATGTAAGATGTTCATCTTAGATACATATGGTAGTAAATATTTTTTAACAACTAAATGTCTAACAATGAGAATTTGGATAAATGAGTACTAGTAGACCGAGGTCATGTAGCCACTCATGATCATATTGCAAAGTAATTCTAAACTCAGAAAACTATGAAACACGGTTAAATGAAAATGTTGCTTATTAAACAGTTTATACAGTATATTACACAGTATGTAAAAGTAGTAAAAATAAGGTGTGAGAACACACCAGAATGCCAACAATATCTCAGAGTAACAGGATTATGAATTATTTTGTTTTCGTTTTTGTGTATTTTTCTTTCTAAATATTTATAATACACTGAACAAGAATTTTAAATCAGAAAAGCAAAAAATAGACACATGTTTGTTTATCTGGAAAAATAACGCAGGCATGAAGTTGAAAAGCCTAGGTTTGAATTCTAACCATACTTATTTAGTTGGGAGAGGAAAAAAAGAAATATGCTTATGGTATGATTTGGGGGCTGTCACTGGTTTTCCGTGAGCATCCATTTCTTCACTTGTACACACAAATAACCGATACTAGTGACAGTGGCAACAGCAACTCTGCTGAGAAATGCTGGGAAATTTGAAGGCACATGCATGTGCATATATGTATTAACTGTAAAAAAATTACCCAGTAGTTATGATTATCATAATCTGAACCATTTCTCACTGCCTGCACTGCTGCTGGCCTCGACAGGCAGACATCCCTCTCCCTCCACTCTCAGCACTGACTTCCTAATGGGTCTCCCTGACTCTGCCCTGGCTTCTCATGAGTCATCCTTCTCAACATAAGTCATACCAAGTCACCTTTTCTCTCAAACCTCCCAGGGGTTTCCCGTCTCATGCACAGTGAAATGCAGACTCCTCAAGGCCCTTTGCAAGTTGGCCTCCAGCATCTGTTCTGACCCAGTCTCTTACCATTCTCCCGTCTGCCCACTATACCCCCGTCACCTCAGCCTCCTTGCTTTCACTGGAGTATATCAGACACACGCCTGCCTCCGGGCATTGGCACTTGCTTACCTTCTACCTGGAACAGTCTGGTTTCAGGTATCTACTTGTATTGCCCCTTGATTTCACTGAGGTCTCTGTTCCAGATAACCCTGCATGAATTAGTAGCTCTCCCCAGTTCTGCCACCTCTACGTCCCAGGTTTTTAATTTTTCTTTATAGCATTAGTGGTCAATATCTATTTTCTCTCTCTCTCTCCCCCTACTTCTTTAACTGTGTGTGTGTGTGTGTGTGTGTGTGTGTGTGTGTGTGTGTGTGTTTGTGTCTATGCTTACTTTTCTCTCCCCACTAAAATATAATCTCTGTGAGGGAGAATTTTCCCAGCAACTCAAACAGCCCTGACACTTTTGTAGGTGCTTGATACATAATTGCTTGAATAGATGAATAAATGAATGATTAAAAATTTTGTTAGCAGAATTGTTTTAGCTATTGCTGTATAAACACCACTGCAAAAGTTAGTGACTTAAATCAAAGACAACCTTCTTTGCTTGAGCCTGTGCAATTGGCCAGGGCTCAGAAGGAAAAGCTTGTCTCTACACCCCTTGGTGCCAGCACAGTCAGCCCAAAGGCTGGGGCTGGGGCATCGGAGTGTGGCTCACTCAGGACCACCTGTGGTGATTCATGCTGTGGCTGGGACCTCAGTTGGGGCTGTTGACCATAATACCTACACCCGCACTTTCCAGGTGGCTGGTTGACTCTCTTGTGGCACAGACGCTGCATTCCAAGGGTCAGCATCCTAAGAGGACCAGATGTTGTCCTTTAGGTCTAGTCTGTAAAGTCATACGGCATCACTCACATCATAGTCAGAGGCCCACACAGATTCAAGTACAGGAAATACAGACTCTACCTCTCCATAAAGGGGTGTTCACATCACATCGCATTAAGGACATGCAGATGGGATATTTTGATGTGGCCATCTTTGGAAGATACAGTCTGTCACAGGAATTAACAAATTGTTTAATCTCGATCTAATCAGGTAGCTTCTATTGGGCTTGCTTTACTCTTAGTCAAAGAGTAAACAGTCCCAAAAGTCAGATTGCAGCTCAGTATGAGAACAACAAAAGTTAAAACTGTCTGAAGGTGAAATAGATTTCTAAGTAGGAAGTGAAGTGAGTTCTATATCACTGATTCTGCTTAAACATCTTGTGAGTAACCTCATGGCAGAAATATTAAAGGGAAATACAGGATGAAAAATATTTACATTATATTTTCTTCTGTTGCCAGGCTACAACTCCTAAGAATCATCAATGCTTCCTGTTGCTTCCTCAGGCTTTATAGCCAACCATGCTGATGAATTTTTGCTATTTAGAGCCCTAATATTCTCATCACACAGAAGAGCAGTTGAGGACCTAATTAGTCTGCGAGGGAGACACAATTAAATTACACAGCTCTACAAAAAACAATTACTTATTTTTTAATAGGTACAGTAATATGTCTGGAAATGGTATTAATTGAAGTAGAAAGTTAAAGCTAGAGACAAAAGTAGACTAGTCCATGTGTTGTTTCATGATCGATGATTAAGTTACTGCATGCGCTTGTGTGAATTGAAGATCTCATCAACCATCTCTAATGCTGCATGAATAATTGATAAATACAAATAAATGCAAGGAGGGAAGATTTATTATCATGGTTCTCAGTCTCTATAAAGTTAAAAATTTGTGTGGAGTCTTATTTTTCAACACCTTGAGAAAGGTCACAGTGACAGAAAGAGTACTCTATGTTTAGCAGTGCATTTCAACTTTGTATATATAATAATCTCAAAAACATTTATATACAGATTGGTGAAGAACTCAGGCTTAGGAGAGACAGACCTCCTTCTACTTCTTAGAGGTTATGTGACCTGGAGTAAGTCATTAACATCTTTGAGCAAGTCCTATTGTACCTTGTCTTCAAGATGGAGGTAGAATAGTGTCAGCCTGCAAAACTTGTTAGAAAGATTAAATAATTTGATGCATTTAAAGCTCTTAGGACGTAATTGCTGCTCAATAAATGTTAGCAATTAACAATTTGTTATGACTATTAAATAGTTGCTTATGATGAACAGATACTAAAGACCCCTTTCAAATGCTCTGCAGATCTCAGGATTTCTTAGCCTACATTTTGGATAACACTGATTTGTGTGTTTATGCCTGTTACAGTTTTAAGAATGTTATATATTCTCCCTATCATATATTTAAGAGAGTTTGAAGAGTTCGATCTTCTAATGTCTGCTCTAGGCAAATTACTCACTTTCTAAAATGAGAGTGCATTGATAAAACACAACACAAAATATTATACATGATTTCAGTACAGAAGTGGTAGGTAATTGTCTTAAAATGATATGCAGGTGCTTGGTCCAATTATATATAACTGGGAAATTTTCAATTTAAAAACAGTAAATAAATTAACAATTTCCAATTTCATTTGTTAATCTCTTTTTTTTTTGGTGAAGAAACCATGTTAAATACATTCCTTACCTACAATTTCACACAGACCCCAGTGTATGACTTTTTAGACTATTCTGAATGGTTAAAGTTGAGTTCCTTGCTCAGTTTATAAGCTGTGTCTAAGGAACTCAATTTTAACCATTCACTGGCATTTTGATAAATCCATATGACTAGGTTATTCGTACTCCCCAAGGGTTAGGTAATATAAAGCGGATCTTTCATGATTTACTTTAAATTTGAAAAAAAAAATGGAAATAGACAAAAATTTTTCAAATCTTTCTTTGAGGGTATGGTTTAGGTTTCAAGTTCTAAACCAGTATTTCTTAATCTTGCTTCATGTTCTAAACCAATATTTCTTAATCTTGGCACTATTGACATTTTGGGCTGGATAGTTGTCCGTTGTGAGGAATTGTCAAGTGCAGTGCAGGATGTTTAGTGGCAACCTGGGCCTCTATACACTATATCCCAGAAGTACCTCTTCCCTACTCGTGACAATCAAATATGTCTCCAGACATTACCAAATGTCCCCTGCAGGGGCAGGGAAAGGAAAGTCATCATCCCCAGAAACTACTATCCTAAACTGACTATTCCAATAATTTTTGAAAAAAAAAAATTCAGAGTTCTGCCAATTCATGAAACTTGATATATAACTGGAGAAAATCAAAGTCTTGTACCCATGACTCTATTTTATTCCTGAATCCGACACCCTCTTTCTCTGTCTCTTTTTGTCTGCCTTGTGCTAAGAATTTGTTTTTTAATTCAAAATTTCCCCTGGATTAAAAAGTTAAATGTAATAGCATAGTTTTTTTCAGTAAAGTATGTCCCTTGCTGAATAATAGGTGAATAAAATTTATTGATTTGCAATAAAAGTCATAAATTTATAAAGTGTACATTTGAGAAAATGGTTATAAAAACCTAAGTCTCAACTGCAATACAATGAACAAGTAATAAAGTCTGAGTTGTGTGATAAAAGAAGTGAAATATGTTGCTAGAATTTGTGTTAACCATGTGGTTTGCAAAGCTGAATAGAAAAATGCAATAAGGATAGTGAAAACTCTACCAGCCAAGTGGTAAAAAGAGTTGTAGGAAACAATGGCTCATGTTTCTTTCCATGTAAGCCTTGTTCCTCTAGGGACCTATAAACTTGGCTCACATGCTTAATATGTTCGGCGTCTTTGACACTGACATATTTTGAGTAGTATATGATAAAGCACTAGTACTTTCTGCTTGGAATTGGATACCCAGAAAAACAATAAATGTTTATAGAAGGTGGTAAAATTTTAGGGCTCCATTCACAAGTGTTAAACACATGAAGTCTTGCTGAAAGCACAGACATTGTTGGGATTCTGTGCTGTCAGAATCTCCCTGCACAGAATAGACCCTTGTTTTGGCTCTTTCTTGAAGGAAACAACTTAAAGCAAAAGAATTATTTCCTCTCTCTTTGACAATAGACAGCCTCCTTGTCTGGTAGTTGTTCCTGTTGGAAATTGCTTCATGAACCTAAATGTTTCTGATGTACTTACTAATTTTTTTCTTGCTTTAGAAATTCTATTCTGGGCCTCCAGAGTTTTCTAACTCTTCTGACAACTCCCACAGTTCTATCTTGAGTCCTGAGTTCTCTTGTAAGTTCCAGACTTTGGTATCAGCTGCCTCCATGGCATATCCGCGAGGCATTTATTAGGCATCTTTCTCAAGCTTACCGTGTCCAAGACTGAACCAACCCGTGTTCTGTTTAGCATTCCTAAGTCTCGGTTAATGCTGACTTTCTCGGTTGTTCAAGTAAGAAATCTCGGAATCTCCCTGATTCTGCTCTGTCCCTCAACCACCCTCCCCAAACTGCTGATGCTATCACCTCCACTTCCAAAACGCAGCCTGTATCTGTTTACTTCCTTGCATTTTTACAGCTTGCTACTTCCCTTGTTGAGCAACCCTCGTGTCCCCAGCGACGGCTGCTGGTGTGTCTGCTTCCAGCCTTGTTTTTCGAAAGAAAGCCCATTATCTTTAGAGACCTCAGTAATCACAGTCAGAAAAGAACAAAAAGGAAGAAATCAGAGTCAGATCACAACATTTCCCTACTTAAAAAGAACTCCATTTCTGTCAAAAACGAAATCGCTGTCAATGTCTAACAGGACCTACAAAATCAGGCCACTGATGACCCCTCAAAACTCATCTTTTCATATTCTCCTCATTTAATCCATCCTTGCCTCTCAGTTCTTCTTTCTGCTTCTTTAATATTTGAGAATATGTTGCCAACTCAGGGCTTTGGCTACTGCCATTCTTCCTGCCTGGGATAATCTTCCCCCAAATGAGGGCACTGAAATCCCATCCCACCAATCACATTCTGTCTTACAACAGTGTCTTCAGAGAGGGCTGCTCTCACTCCCCTGTAGAAGGTAGTCTCAAGTATTCCCCAGTTCTGTTTATTATATTACTTACTAATTTCATACAGAAAACTTTTCATTTAAATAATCTAATGTATCAGTTGCTTTGCTTGTTTATGATCTGTGCTCCCGACAAGAATGTGAGCTTCACGAACATGGGGACGTGGTCTAGCTTCTTCACTCTGTATTCCTGACACCTCTGGAATTCTAGCACCCAACACTGTGCCTGGCACGTGGCAGGCAATGAACCATTACCTGTGACTGAAAAGTCCTCCTCAATTCTTCCTCCAACACACCGTTTGGAATTAGTTACTTCTTCCTAGCATTTATCACAGAAATACGGGTTAAGAAAGAAGTCGTTTTAGTAACATTTATTATATAACTGTCAGTTACTGAGTACGTGGTCTTAGAAACCTTCCGCCACTATTATTTATGTTATTTTATTTGATCCTTGTAGCAACCCTTGGACATAGATAGACTCATCCCATGTCATACAAGAGAAAAGAGAGGAGATATCTAATGTGAGTGTTTAGTGGCAGTGACTCTCACAGTAAGTTCCACAGCCAGGGGCAGACCATGGAGTTACTCTTGATAGGCTAAGTAGGTGTGTAAGTCTGTTGCATTTTGAGAGACAAATATTGCTAAAATTCCATGAACTTTTGTTTGTACATACAGCTAAAGGTGATTTACTCATAAGTACTCATTAAATTGGTTAACAAAACATTACAATTTAGCGTTAAAGACTGAAAGTTGTAAATTGGGGTTTATCAAATGCACCGCAAGTATTTGAGCATTTGAGCCTATAATTAATTTTTCGTAAGTTCATGTGTTTCTATGTAGCCCTATTGCTAAAGCAGAGATTATATTATAAATTCCCCTCAAATTTGCACCTATGCATTGGCAATGTGCTGCCTATAACTTTATAACATTTAAATTCTGGGAAAAAAGATCAGCCCTTCATAAAAGAGAAAAGACTCGCGACTATTATCATCTCTGGTACGGTGGTGGAAGGAGGAGGAATCTACTATAGGTATGAGAGAGGAAAAATCAATAATTTGTTTATCAAACATTTTACAGCACTGTGTGGACTTGCATGAAAAAGGAGAATTCTGAGGAACCATGGAGCGAGTCTACAAATAGCCATAAACCCTTTCCCTGATGTCCTCACTAGGGGCTCGCTGGTGAGACACCAAAGGCTGGGGCGGAGCAGGAGAGCAGAGAAAGCCCCCTGAGTCATGCAGGGCTTCCTCCAAGGAGAAGGCAGCCACCCTCCCCGTGAAGGAGGGTAGGTGCAGAAGGAGAACTGAAATTGGGGGGACCTCCTCTGGGCTTTCAGCTACTGAAGTCTTAGGGTAGAACTGCAGGGCAGAGGGAGCTCACTCAGGGCACAAAAATCTAGGGTGGCACTGCAAAGCAAAGAGAACTCCTTAGTGACCCAAAGAGCTGGTGGCTGTTTTGTTTTTGTTTTTTTTCCCCCTTCAGTTTATTTGCTTCCTCTACTTTTGGTAAGGAGTTTGCCTTTCATGAATTGCTGTAACCTCAGTCTCTAGAACAATGCCAGGAATACAGTAGGTGCACAATTCATATTTGACAGAGGATTCTGGGGCCAACCTAAATGAGCTCCCATTCAACAAAGATGGGACAATTTGAGCAGCCGGGTTTTATACCAGAAAGTGAAGCCCAACATTTCATAAAGCTGATACCTCAGCAATAAAGCACAAAGACAGCCACAACCCCACCAATTCTCATTGCTCAAGCCCTGCTCTTAGGAAAGTCTGACAGTGCTTTTAAAATATTTGAAGTTAGTGAACTGAAAAAATTAAAGCTATCAAAAGCCCAGTTCCAGCTCATTGTCAGATCAGGCAGACGAAATCCTCATTCTCACGACTAGACAGAAGAGGGGCCTTAGTATTTTCTGAAGATAAACATTATTTAGTTCAGTATCTACTGTTATTTTATGCAAAATGTTCACTTATGATAAAAAAATCACAAGGTACACAATGAAAGCAAGAAAATATGACCAGTGGGTTTATGGTCCCAAGGTAAAAATGATTTGTATTTGTATGCCAGCAAGGAATAATTAGAAAATAAAGTTACAAGCAAACTATTTAAAGAAGGCTAAATCCAGGAATCAACGAACATCACCAGGACTTGGTTTTCTATGTACTGTTGGCCCTACTGCTATGGCATTTGTTTCTTTCTCAGACTTCGCATGGTGGTTCCTTAGAGTTCTACTCTCTGTTCTCATGGTGGATCTAACCTTCTATCATTTTAGATTCAAGTAAAGTAGAAAATAAATGCTCTTATTAAATTGTACATTTAAAAGTCTTATAACTTTCTCCGGTTGGCCAACTTAGGTCACATTCTAATCACCTAATCACTGCCATAGCTGGAGGAATTTGATACCTAACTGTTGTCATCTTTGGTCTCCTGGCTCAACACTCTAGCCCTGGAGCTAAAAGTTTGCCAGCAGAAGTAATTGGCTGAAAGTGGAGGACAGGAAGCTGCTACCTAAAGAAAAAGGAATGAATGTTAAGGAATCAAATACTTATGCCCACAGCAGCAAAAGGAGTATACATAGTGTAACACCAGATAAGAAGGTCTGAAGTGCCCAATTAAAAAAAAGTGATACGAAAATGAAGGAGGTCATGACTAAGGAAAAACATAACGCTGAAATAATTGTTGGAAAGAACAGTTTGAAAATATGAAAATTACTGAAGACTAAAGGCCAAAGTTCATCAGAACCATGTAATCTGATAAATTTCCTCGGCAGCTTAAAAAGCACATACACTGTAAGAGTCGCCACAGAACAATACATCCTTGTGTGACCCAGAAGAATGACTTTTCTGGGCACTTTCAATCAGATTAGAGGGCTACAGTTTCTAGAAGCAGAGATTGTAAAAGCCAGATGAGTGGGCCAGCCATCCTCAGAAAACAGTTTGAGTTCTCGAGACAGTAGAACTCTTTCGAAGACTGCAAGCCACTCTGGAATTCAACCTGATAGAGTGTTAAGATGTTCAGTGGTAAGTAGCAGGACCCAGGTTCACATTCTGGCAATTTCCACTAAAAAGACTTATGGGGAATATATCTATAGACTGGGATTTCACATCATCTTTGTGAGAGTCTTGGATTGTAAAATCAGTAAGTCCTTGCAGATGGTAGGCTCTGCGAAGGTAGGAACTGTGTCTGTTCTCTGAATTTCTGAAACTTCTCATATTGCCCATCATATGGTGAAGGCTCCATAAATATTCACTAATAGGACTAAAACAAGCAATCAAGAATGGGGCCCCTTTAGATCTTAGCATAGTTTATGTTTTCCAGAAATCAGATGTCATGTCTTCCGGAAGGCTCCACCGCTTCACGGGTTATGTTAGCTCCCTTCTCTGCACTTTCATACCCTGTGACTCTCCCCAGCATACTATTATTCTTGGGCACTCATTTATCCGTTTTTACACTGGATTGTGACCCCATTCAAGGCAGGAACCCTTCTTGGTTATCTGCTATATTCATTGTCTGACACACAGTAGGATTCCATAGATTCTGGTAAATAAATGGATGATTGAGCTGTATTTCATAGTATCATTCATTTTTGTAAATTCCAGGATCTAGTACAGTGCTTGGTACATAACAAAACACATAAATTATGTGTTTTACGAAGGAATGAGCCAAGAGCCTCTGGTCCATAGAATTAATGTGGACCTTGAGATAGTTGGAGGTAGAACTCTCAAGCCCGGAAATCCGACATCCCTCACAGCCAAGACTCGATTAAGACCTTTAGAAATCCTAAGTGCTGAAAAGGTTGTGCAGTTTAAAATTGAAATCAACATCTGAATGGTGAAATCAAAACAGCTTATTTCTAGATTCAGACTGTGAAGTTCATCAAAGGTGAGCTGCTGCTTTCCCTTTTCTGGGAATGCCTTTGGACGCCTGCAGTTTAAGGACATGCTGTCTGTTTTGTGATGCTGTCTTAAGTGACTTATCCAAGGCCACATGGCTAGTTAGCAGAAGAGTGCAGCACCGGACAATGACCTTTCTGCCTTGCCTTGCTGCCCTGCTTTTAATTCACACCCCAGGTGGTTCTGGATGGGTGTCCGGGGTTACAGTTAATGCCACCAGCTCCAACGCCATCTACTCAGAAAGTTGGCTCCAGTTGAACTAAGCCAAGCTTGAACAGACTGGCCAGCTGACCGTAGGAAGGCTGCCCTGAATTCTCACCGCACAGCCTTCCTGCTCACCTTCCGTGCAACCAGCCAGTTGTTGCTGCTGCCCTGAGGTTAGTTGAATGGCCGTGGAGAACCACTTTGGGTGGGCAGCGGGGCAGGAGGGATGCTCGGAAAAGTACAGCGTGCTGTCTTTCCCAGCTGAGCAGAGCTCCCTGTGCTCCTCCCTCAAAGGATACTTAGGCACAGAGCTGGAGCTGGAGGAGTTTTCAAAGGAAGCTGAGAAATTACATAACAGAGAGCTAAGAGAGGAATAAAAAGAAATCTGTGAGGGGTAACTGGACATGTGTAGGAGGGTGACAGAGAGAACATTCCATCCACCTTGTCATCTCATGTATTTTCTCAGCCCACTGGAGTGTCAGCTCAGGGATCAGTCCAGGGGTTCTGCTAAAATAAGACAGTGGCTGAGGGATGTAATTTTGGTTTCTGTTTATATACACCAGGGTTTCTCAACCTCAGCACTATTGCCATTTGCAACGGGATGATTCCGTGTTGTGGGTTGTGGGGGGAGGTCGTGGAGGGGTGGTCCGCCCTGTGCTCTGTTGGATGTGTGGCAGCGTCCTCTGGCCCCAGATGCTGCTAGCACCCTCTGCCCCAGTCATGACAGCGAAGAATATATCCAGACATTGACAAGTGTTCCTGGGGAGGGTGTGCGTGGCAAAATTGCCCCCACTTGGGAATCGCTGCTTTAAATCAATTGAAAATGTTCATGATAATTAAAATACTCAGAAATCCCTGACATTTGCTTACCCTCTTTCAAAACCTCGTGTTTGGGGCTGGAAGAAACTGCCTCTCTTTTCCTATGTGTATAAGGACATGGGAGAATGGAAGGAGACTCGCTTCAGTCATGTTTTAAATCTCGCAAAGGAAACAACTCAAATTTAGCAATTTATCATGCAAAAAAAAAGGAAATAACGTTTGAATGCTGCCAACCTCCATCAATTACACCGTTATAGTGTAATTGACCTTCTATTAACTTCCAAGGGAGATAATAACTAGGAGGTAAATTCAGTGTGTTGTGGAAAGATCTCAAAAGACATACTTAACCACTGTAGTCAATCCGAATGACTGTATCGCTATTTGAGTGTAAAGTGCAAAGTAGACATTTTCTTACTATTACTTGATGCCCATGCTGTATTCGAGTCCTGTGTTCTCCATTTGGAAAACAGCGCTAGTATTTGTGGAAAGAACCTATCTGTCCTTCAATGGGGAGATGGAGAATTAGATTGTAGTCTATTGTTAAAATACTTTTTTGTAGATAAAATGAACAAACCAAATCTATATGTATCAACGTGGGTAACTCTCAAAAGCACAATGTTGTGCAACAGAAGGCAAACTGCAAGAGGGTACTTTACAGGGATACTATTATGTAAATTTTGCAAACACACCAAACAAAATTAGATATTGTTTGTGGATATGTACATGTGTAGTAAAAGTAAAAAAATGCATAGGAATGTTATGCACAAAAGCCAAGATTGTTTTGTTTCTGAAGACAGAGAGAGAGAAAGGGAAGTGATGCAGGAGTGGATTCATTTGTGTGTCTGTAATGCTGAGAGAGAGAGAAAGCGCTTTCATGGCAGTGTGTTAACATATGTAAAATATGAATGTATTTACGTGAGTGTGTATTATTTTCTTTTTTTAATAAAATTTCATTAAAAATAGTAAGACTGTGTCTTAGAGAGTATTGTCAATTACTAAATCAATTATTAGTATTTTTGCTTCCACAAATCCAGCAAATCTCAGTAACAGTGACTGGCTGCTTGGTAAAGCTGATAAACAGGGAAAATATTAATAGTTCACTTGCTAGATGTTGAGACAGAGTTCAGAGGGTCTGACAGTCACAAATATAAGAAGTAAAAGAGCCTGATCAGAAAGGCGAGGCAGAGAACAAGAACCATCATCCTCTGTGGCTGAAACAAAAAGAACCCACCCACTCCAATACAATCCATTTAACAGAAACATTAATGCGGGGGAATGGAATGAATATTTTGTGTGCTTACTCAGTGCCATTCAAGTTTTCTTACACGATCCTTCAAAATTCCGTGAGTTATATGTACATTCTTTTTCTTATTTTATACAATGGTGAAATTGTGTCCAAAGGAAATTAACAAATTTTCCCAAGCCTGTCAAGATTTTACCGCACTGCAAACTAGCGAGTCAGCCTTCCAGAGTCTCGTGAATACCATCCGTAAACGTGGGAGTCCTGGGTCAGAGGAAGGTCAATATGTTGCTGACAGCAACAGCAGTAGCCAAGGTATTAGATATTTCACTTTTATGTCTTGTCTTATTACCTTAGCTGGAACTTCCAGAACAATGCACTATAAAAGTGGTACCTTGATTTGTTTCTGACTTTAGTGATAATGCTCAAATGTTTCAACATCGAGCCTGATATTGTCTGTCTTGTTAGGAAAATTTCTGTCGATACCTATTTTATAAGTGATAATAATGTTAAATTTTACCAAGTGCCTTTTATTCATCTGTAGATTTGATTTTATGTTTTCCCCATCATTCCCCTGACCCCATCCCATTTTCTTCCTAAGGATGTGTCATAGCGGTAGAGAGCGTAGCTTTAGTTTGCATAGGTAGTCAACATTCCTTCTTTCATTCTAGTTCTTTCTGTAATTTTTCTGGCAGAAACTCCTCATAATTTTTCACTCAATGATAAACATCCTTGTGGTCCCAACTAAAAGTGGTTTTCCCACATCTTAATGTGCATTTTTAGGCATTTAAATCAACTGCTCAATCAATCAGTTAGTTTGAGGTAGTATAACACAAAGGCTTTGTAATATTCTTGACATAAAACTTAATTTATGGTATAAAAAATTTCTTACATAGTTAGGGGCTGAATTGGTTGATATTTTATTTTTTATGTCAATATTGGCAAATGAGATTGATATCTAGTATCTTATATGAAGCTTTGTTAAGTTTTAATATCAAAGTTATGCTTCATAAAATTAACTAGAAGTATTTTATTCTTTTACTGTGCTTTATAGCAGATTGTAGATTGTACAGCATGGATAATTGAGTAAATTAGTCACAAAGCTCTCTAGGGAGGTATTCATTTAACAATGTTTTACCACCTATTGCTCTCCTTTGTGTTTTTTACTACATTTTTTTCCTTGGATAAATTTTGGAAATTTATATTTTCTGAAAATATCATGCATTTAACTAAGAGTTCCCAATTCATTGATATAGAGTAGGGGTCAGCAAACATTTTTTGTAGCAGACTGTATATTTTTGGCTTTGCAGGCCATAAGGTCTCTGTCATAAATAATCAATTCAGTAGTTATAACGTAAAAGCAGTTACATGGCAATGTAAAATGAATATACATGGCTTGTGTTCCAATAAAACTTTATTCATAAAAATTGGCAGTGGGCAAGGTTGTCTTACAGGCCATAGTTTGCCAATCCCTGTCATAAAGTTATTTATATCAGATTTTCCATTTAAAAAATCAGTTCTGGATGTTTTCCTACTTATCATTCTTTAGATTTTTAGGAATAAATTAAAATTTCATTTTTAATTTTTATATATTTAGTAATTAAATTATTTAGGCAGTCCTCTATGCTTAAATGGTTTTAATCATAAATTTTTCCATGCATTCCTTATTCTTGGTTAGCTGCAGCACATATTCAAGTATTTTTTTTTTTAATACAGAAGACAACATGAATACTATAACCTTCTGATTTTTGCTCTTTTATTTAAAGAACTCTTTACTGCCTTCACAAAATGTTTTGTTTCTTCAGAATATTCTTGTGTGGTATTATTTGCCCTCCATAATTTTATGCAATTCAGTCCATTGTATTCTGCTTTATGACAACTGGCAAAAAACCAAACACACAACATGTGCTTTCTGAATTGAGGGATCAGCCTTCTTGAAGGCCAGGGCCGTGTCTGTTTGCTGCTCTGCATTTTCGCCAAAGCATTTGCCCCTGCTGAATACGTAGCAGGTACATTAAAATGTACCTGTTGGATGAATGTCAAATCAGTGAGTCCAGAGAAAGGAAATATGTAAATAGCTTTGACTTTGATATACGTTACCAGGTCAGCCAGGGCAAGGAGAAGAGAATCCATGCTGGCATCTGTTATCCATCTCTGGGCCTGGCTTCTCTGGCTTTGGTGAATCCTCTTGCTGGGACTCCCTATTCTCGAAATACTTGGTTATCTATTTTTCATGATCACATAATAAGTCCAGCTCACTGTGAGCTTTGGTTTAGCTTCCTGGGGGAGGTACAAGCCCTTGTGTGTTGTATTGATCATTTATTACTGTGTATCAAACAGTAACAAAATCTCAGCAGCTTACAACAAAAAGCATTTATTTAGCTTTTGAACTTGTGCTTTTGAGCTAGGACCAGCAGATTGTTCTGGGTGTGCTCTGCCCTGTGTGAGAGGCAAAAGGAACCATGCATGGTCCCTCAAGGTCTAACCCCAGCACTGGCCCATCTGTGCTGCGGCCCTGTTCTGTTAGCCAAGGTGCGTCACGTGGCCACACTCCAAGTCAGGAGGCAGAGTGGTTTATTCTGCCCGTGGAGGGGGCAGGCAGTTTACATCGCAAAAGGTACGTGTACAGAGAGAGGCGAAGAATCGGAGCCCCAGATGGAATCTGTTACACTCTGACTTTCTCTGCAGGCACCCAGTTTAATCCCGAGGTTGACGTTCCTTCTACTTTCTTCTGCTCCAATTTCACAGGGTGTTCATAGAACACGGGCTGCTTTTAGCCCCTGTTCTTTCTTCTCCGGGTTCGGTGGTGTGAATAGGGTACTGACATGGTCCTCCGCACTTTCATCCTAAAGATGTTTCTGGGAGTCGGTGGAGTAGTGTGGGTGGGGTTTGCCTGCTGTGCCTTGCTTTTTTCAATCTAGTTCTTTCTATATTTTTCCTGGGAAAAACTCAAAATGTCTCGCCTGCCGATGGCCTCCTTCTGAAGTCCCCAGCTCTAAAAGTGGTTTCTCCACATCCTGATGTGCCTTTAGGCATTTCAGGGGAAAGATGGGAGGGGGATCTCCGCCCTGGTTTTCAGGTCCCCGTCTTACTCAGACATCCCTAAATTGCCACCCAATTGTCGACCTCTTGTCCAGATGTTAGTTTTCCTACCTCAATCGTGAGATGACCTCTTTTATTTCTTAGTCTCTTCCTCCTCTTCCCTTACCCTCAAAGCCTCTGTTTCTCCTCTAGGTTGAGTAGAACAGGCTTTGGTCTGTTCCGTTTCCCCTATTCCTTTCCCAGGGACCCTGAATTGCTTTTGAAGTCCTTTGATCACACGCACAAAATTGCCTAACTGGGCTTTTGCGGCTATTCCCTTTTTCAATCTATCTGTGGGGTGCCCGTGGACATTAAAATGGGACTTTTAAAGATACACATCTGAAAAGAAAAATGCTCTTTCACCAGAGAATAATAAATCACTAAGTCCCTCCCATCCATAAAGTTCAATTTCAGGGCAAACTTTGGAGGAGGAATGAAGAGAAGGGGAAAACCATTAAGAGAGGAAGAGATAAAATAAAGACCAACGGCCCCACTCCGTTCTCCTGGCCTCTATTTACACCTTTGCTTCCATCTGCAGCTTGACCTCATAAGAGCCCAGGCAGGAAAGAGTTGAAGAAAAGTGTGGAAATTGATCTCATAAAAAGAAAAAAAAAAAAAATCCCAAGGGGCTTCACGCGAGCAGTGCCATACACTTCTTAGCAAATTCCTTCTGCTGTAGGCTGCTTTTTTTCTCCCGCGGTGCTGGCTGGGGAAACAGGTCTCTGCTTAGTCTGCCGTAAATGCTGACCTGAAGCTGAGAGTTGCAGTAATAACCGTCAAGGTGTGGCCTGAAGTTCAGCTTTGAAAGGGAACTTCACCTCCTCAGAAACAGAGCAGCTGCTGAGAAGTAGAACAGGACCCTTGGAGAGAGAAAGACAGTAGAAAATATTCAAGTCTGTGCTTGTAATAAGACAGAAGAAAGTAGCAATGAAGAAGGGGAAGCTATAAAGTTTAACAGGCATCCGCTGCGTAGCAAAAATGCCTCTGCATCAGGTTTGAGAAAACCATCATTGCTCTGTGCTCTGCAGGTGGCTTTGGCAAGGTTGCACGATCTAGAAAATGTTAATTGGCATATGAAGTCAGGGCACGTCCATGTTCAAAGGGAAGACCTGCTGAAATACAGTTTTTGTTTACATATAATTTGAAAGATATTTCCATTTAAATTTTTTAACTTAAAAGTATCCCTAATTGTGATTAGTTATCCATCTGGATGTCTGGCTGACTTTTTAGTCTCCATGTACCATGGCCTCTGCTGAAACCTTCACATCTCTGTTTTGATCATCCAACTCGATCCTTGTACTTACCCTGACATGTTAGCAGTAACCTGGACACTCTCACTCTGTCTCCTGGGAATCCTCCTCCTCATTTTCTCCCTAAATGTGGGGCTTCCCCAGTGTCTGTATTTGAGGTGTTTGAGGA
This sequence comes from Indri indri, assembly GCA_004363605.1. NCBI lineage: Eukaryota > Metazoa > Chordata > Mammalia > Primates > Indriidae > Indri > Indri indri. The sequence continues at coordinate 18,309 of RJWJ010012054.1, forward strand.
GCTGCAGTTTCTCCAGCGTCCTCCACGGTGCTCAAGCATTCCAGTTTTGTAGCTATTGCTATGATGCAGATGATAACACAGTTCACCCTCTCCTGCCTTGCAATTATATAGCATAACATACATTTTAGTACAAGTATTTTATATCATCTGCCTTTCACTTATTTTTTCTGGATGAAGTCTTCTAGGCATCCCCTCCTGAATAGAACATCAACTTCTTGAAATTAAATGGCTCAAAATGGAAGATATCTTTTCTGACAAAATGCATAAGTCAACATAGTATATAGTCACCTCCCGCACTATCACCGAAACTTAAAGTTGGACTCGCTTTAGCAAATCTGAGAACTAGTTAGGGTTTGTCTTTCATTTGACTTTCACCTTTGGGATCTTCATGTTGCCTCTGTGACTATTAATTACCTTTGTAAGGGAGCATTTTGTTGTTCCTAACCTCTACTGATAAGTCTTATCAGAACTTAGTATGCAGTGTCTCCTTTTCTTAAAGCTCTGTTAGGGTACTCATTTCTAAATTCCTTTATGGAACATAGAAGTTCATAATGGGAAAAACTAAGGGCATGAGTCAATATCCAAGCTCTACCACATCCAATCTGTGTGGCCTTGGGGAAATCCCTTTATCTCTCTGCAAATGGGGATGTTAAAGACTCACTAGAGGCTGTTGTATAAATAAATTAGAACTCTTGGCACGTAGTCATCACTCCAATGGATTGGTTTAAAATGGGACTCATGGCAATTAAAGAATTATGTGTTGCCTGTCACGGGAAATTTTTGCACTGTAAAGAGAAATTTAAAATAAATATGAATCTCAACCCACTGGTGAGATTTCACCCAAGTTAACAGACCCGATGGAGGTATTTAGAATGCGGGGGCTCCTAGCTGAAAACTTTAAGTAATATTATTTCAATGACATGCTATTCTAGTACAATGAAACACTCGCTGTGATGTTAGGAGATATTAAAACCCAGCCAAGAGGTATAAGGTGACAGTTCTTCACTTTGCTTTATTCAGACTATTGGGTCTGGTTGCAAGAAGGGTTCATTGCCATTTTCCCCTGGCCACATTTACTGGAATGTGCCTCTTCTCCCTGTGCCAGACTTTAAAACTCTCACATTAGATGGTGCTCAGTTGATAGTTCTAAGTCTTCTTCTCCATCTTGCCTTCCCTGGCCTGCTATGGAGCCAAGATGGGTGTAACACAGTGGTTAAGAATTCAGACTTGCCAGGCAGATCTGCACTGTACCCTTGTTCTGCCGAGGTTCACCTGTGACATCGAGCGAGAGACTTCCCCACTCCGAGTCTCCTTGTTCTGTCTTCACTATAGAGGACAACATGACTGTCCTCCTCAGGTTGGTGTCAGCACTAAATGGGTTAATATTTTCAACCACTTGTGCCAAATATGTGCTCAATAAAAGGTAGCCCAGACTCCCTTAGCTCATTTTTTTATTTATGGTTTTGAATTTCTTTAAGATGACTTTTCACTTAAAAAGTGAGCTTTCCAGAGATAAAATAATATTTTAAATCAGCAAATCTTTTACACTTTCATGTGACCGTAGATCATCATGCTTGCTGATTAGTCAGTGCTTTGTTGTCGTGTTTTAACAGCAGTATTGGCCTTGTCTTTCCAACGATCAAGAAATTGGAGTTAATTCAGAGCGACAACACGCATGCGATATGACTAGAAATGAAGGTTTGCAAAACATGTTGAGCAACCCCAGGAGGAGGAGCAGGGATGAGAGGGCAGAAGACATATGGAGGCAATGGAGAGGAACACGGCATCCTCCGGAGCTTAATTCCTTCCAAAGAACATTTCTTCCGCAGATTTGATGTGGTTTCCGAGTCTCAGAAACATGAGACCCCCGCGACGCTCCTGTTTACTGTCTGCATTAATCATATTAACTGGATAATTGCCGAGTACCGACTCCACAGACCTAGAAGACTCGGTCATTTGATCCATGAAATAGGCCGCACCCATAATTCAGCTAATAAAATCACGGAAGTGAAGAGAAAATTGTTCCATTCATTTGTCTCTGTGAATTCTGAGTCTGGGTTTCAATTTGCATCCTAGCGAGCGATGCTTTCCAAATGGAAGTACACGTCCGCTGGGGGCTGTGTGCGGAGAAAATGGGAAGCCAAAAGGATAAACATGGCATGTTAATTACTTAATTCTTTCATTCACTCAACAAACATTTATCAAGTATTTACTCTTTACCAGGTACTGACTCCACCCTGGGGACATGGCAATGAAGAAATGAGTCACAGTTCCAGCTCCCTTGGTGCTTACAGAATGATGCTGTGAAATAAATGTGAAAGCTGTAGTTACAAAATCCCGCCGCAGCACGCACTTTTCCTTAAAGATTTGGTGGAAATGTCAGCTACATGAGCATAAACTCAAACGAGTATTTTTATGTTATGCATTTCATTGAAGCGAGCATACTTACTCCATTGTATCGAAGCTGAGATGCAAATTGCTTTTTAAGATAAAACACAAACCTTAAAGGATATGTCATACTTTGGGCTAATCTCCACATGCTTGGGGATGTGAGTTTGTTCTTCTTCATTCTTGGAGGTGTGTTAGTGGAAATGTTCAAAAAGTACTGAAATAGATGAAGTTACACAGTGTCTAGGAAGAAGATCACCTAGGATTGAATTGATGATGCTAATTACACTCAGTGGACCATTTCTTATGACACTGTCCTGGGCCACCTCTTATGTGTAATGACAGCCCAACAGCCATCACAGTGACTTGGCGAATCACTTCCTCTTTGAATATCTCACTTAGCAGGTGTTGTTTCTTCCAGGAACCATACATTTTAGCCTTTTCTAAAATACCTTGGGAATTTTTTATTTTGTTTTTTTTTCCCAGTCCCTGGTTATTCCAAAACCTGCAGAGCATAGGATTTGGTGTTGTCCAGACATATGTCTGCAATAGTCTTTGTTTATTTAACGTCTACCTGGACTATTTTTGATGGGAAACACACAAAAGTACTGTTGTAGAATTTTTTTTTTTCAGCATTCTGAAAAGCATTCTGGAATCTTATTTCTTTTGCCAGTGCATCAAAACAAATGCCTTGCCTGATAAAATTTAATGCCAAATCAACAATTGACGAAGTATATTTGTTGATAGTCCTGTTCTAACTCTCCAAAGCACAACAAAATTTTATCAACAGGTAGTTTCTTTAGGTCAGCATGCTGGTGCCTTTTATCTTTCTGAGGTGGTTGTGTTAGCACAGTCTATCAGCATTGACACCACTGGGGAGACTGGAGAGACATACAAGAGAAGGGAAGCAAAGATGTAATATTTATTCTTTTTTGATATTATATATACAAATGATAACCCTTCCATAATATTACTTCTAAGTCTTCCTGAGACTAGGGTAAATAGAAATGGAAAGGGTAAAATATTATTTGTCTCAGGGCATAAAAGATCATTCTTTTCCTCCCTCCTCTATATACTTCCAGTAGGTGACAAAATTACCAACCCATTCCTAATATTAAAGCAGCAGGCACATATTTTCATAAGAAAATAGGTCAAGGATAGAATGTCCTTAAATAATTTTCAATTTTATTTTATGAAAAACACACATACATAGATATTGCATTAAAATTTAATATGTCTGAACTCAAATCAATAGATATTAAACTGCATTATTTAATTGTGTGAAAACATCAGTTGGGTTTTAATAGTAAAATATTAAACCTCAAATAAATTTAAATGATAATCTAATAATACTAATGGAATAATATTTTAGTGGAGAGTGTCCTCTTACTTTTTTTAAACAAAAAAATCCAGACTATGTAATTTACATATATTCTCATCTTTTCCTCTTAAACAATAGTAAATAATCTGTGTATTATTATCCACAATTTACATAAGAAGAAATTAAAATCCATGCATTGATTTTCTCCAAGGACTCTCACCTAGTATGTTGTAGACCCAAAATCTGAAAGCAGTTCTTGCTGATTTCAGAGCCAATGCATTTCCCACTACACTGACATTTCATTATACCGACATTTCAATCATGCATCCATTTATTTAATATGTACTGTAGTTTAAGGCGTGTATTATACGGGGTAGATGCTGCAGGGAAGGGATGAGGAATGCAGTATGAAGCAGGGATGAAAAGCTGACATAGTCCTGATCTGTAATGAGCAAGTTATCTCTGCCCCCTCAAAATTCATCTTTCTTTCTTCTATGTGCTCCTCTTGGACTACACCTTTGTTTCATACTCATTCTATGTGTTTCCAAAGAGTCATTCAGAACACCTAATTTCTCAGTTACATGATTGGTTCATGGATAAGACTGTGACCCAAGTTGAGACAATGGATGTCCTACTTGAGAGATTTGCTGAAAGGATTAGGAGAAAGGCACTATTTCTTTGGTTGATAAGGGGATAGAATGTGAGCCCAGAGTAATAAGTGACTTTTTTGTCACATATAGAGCAAGAGAATGCTGCCTGAAAATGAAGTCAACCGTGATGAAAACAGATCTGAGATAGAGAGAAAAAAATTAATGTTGTTCTGATCTGAGCCCCTGGATCTAACCCTACCTGAAGCAAGCATACCCCAGTCATTGCAGTAGTATGAGTAAGCACATTCCTTATTTTATTAAGTCAGTGGAATTGGGTTTTTGAACTTGCAGCTGTATGAGTTATGCCATTATGAGAAGTAAATGTTCTTGAATCATCAGATTTGAAGTGCATGTAACTATTCTAGGAATTTAAAAGTTGACTTCAAAATCAATCTTAAAAAGTATTAAAGGAACACTTTAAATATATATATATTTTTAAAAAAATACAAAGTTCTAGATTAGATATTATGAGTTTCCAAGTGCTGGATTCTGTAATGGAGGACCATTTTTCCTTTAGTCTACTACAATCAAATATCTTTTTTCCCTATGTCCAGTTACTTAAATTATTTTTACAAAAAAATGGGCTTTTAGTACAGAAGCAATTGTATAAGTGAAGAAGTTCTGCAAATAGTACATTATTTATTTTGCTAACATTAGTGTGTTTTTAATGTTCTCTGCTATATAATTCCTAAAAATGATTTTGACTGTGACTTCCAAACAGAGAATGATGGAGAACATTGGCAACCTCCTGGTGAAATTGATTAGTGTAGACTGCCACATCGGATAACTAACACATTTTAACACAATTTATTCAGACTGTATGTCTGTACCCATCATATTAAAGAGGTACTTTTCAAAGTTCTCCATTTAGTCTTGCTGTGGTCATGAAAATTACAAGCCCAGCAAATTAAAACATGAAGAAGGATTTGCATGCAAGAGAGTGCAAGAAGCCAACCAACAGAAACATAAATAAAACATGTCTCAAAGGTGAGTAACCTATCAGGGATGCACCAGCAATATTCGATCAGCTTTTTTACGGCTATATAAATTCATAGAGTGCTGACTCTAACCCTTAGGTTCAGCCAAACTCATCACCCTAATCAAGATGAGTTGCCAGCTGGAATTTTTAAGATTTTTCCTGGGATGGGCAGAGATGACAAGGAAGTCCCTCACATTCATGAAAGGTCCCAAGTTCAGGTTTATAACATTGGGTAAAAATTACATCATATATCAATTAGAGAGAAATACTAAAAGAATTGAAAGAAGATAGCATTCAACTTCAAACTTGGTTCCCCAAACTGAGCCAAACCAACTAGCACTAAAAAAATGAGTGTGTGTTTGCTCATTTTATTAATTCAGTCTTATAATCACCTTGTGTATAACACACTTACATTGCATTGCGAAGCTTTTCTTAAAAGCATTAATTTGTTAAAAGTGAACAATATATCACAATTTTTGTTCTTCTGATTGGGCATTTATTATGATGTTTAAAATACTGCAATATTCAACAGATAAAATTGGCTCAGAGCTTTATCTCTCTCCCAGAAACCCTGGTATTTCACAGCATTTCTGGAAGATCTGACCTTTGCTCACCTCCCTGACTCTCCTTTGTCCAGGGTGCTCCATTCTTGGCTTTGTAACTTCTGCCTTAATCCCCCAGTCAGCCTCCCAAGTGACTGAGATTTTATGTGCTTTCCTTGAAATCGGGACCTTGGTTTTCCTTCATGCTTTTTTGCATCTTTTCCGTCACTTTACCTCTTGGTATTTTCTAGGGTAAGAATTTCCCACTATATAACTAAAGCCTTACTAAACCTTCTTTCTGCCCCTGAGACTTGGTCAACCCTGATTTTCCATAAAGGAGGGCGGTGCACCAAAATCATCCTCGTGGCAAAGAGCTAATTCCCCACATCCTCTTGGATTTCTCTGGTCAGGATGATAATCAAACAGTTTTCAATTATATCTTCCTTACGGGGTGGATACAAATTGACCTCTCTATTACATGTATTGTTTCCAGACACTCATACTGTTTGTTCCTTTTGTAGACACTGCTGAGATATAATGATACAGATCTATTTCCACATAATAAAAGGTAAGGTGAGAAAAACCAGTATTCTTATTTTGTGAAGACATGAAGCTGATCGCAAAGACACAAAAAGCTATTGGACCCTGTAGTAACATGACCAGGAGGAGGCTTACCCAACCTGAGTCCCTTTATGATGGTTTAAAGAAAGACAAAGTTAATTCCAATTTGCTATTCATCATGGCAACTTGCATTGGTTTTAAGAAAGACTTTGTGATTCATTATCTTTTTATTTTTGACTTTTTGCATAAAGCAACTTGGAGAAAGGCTCCAGGCAAAAGAAAACATGAGAAAAGAATTTGTATGAAATAAACTAGCGAAAACATAAGTAAAATCAAACTCCAGGGAAAATTACCTATCAGATGCACTACAGAGGTAAAAATCAGCCTTTTCAGATAAACGTTTGTGATTGTAAGCCACTAAGATCATAGGGCTGTTTGTTACGTAGGATTATCACCAAAGAAGATAAATACAAAGAAAGGAGAGAAACGGAGAAAGAGGATCCCACACACATAGATGGGGAGAGAAACTTGAGGGAAAAAACAGAAAAAAAGCCATGTCAGAGACTATGGGCAGAGAGCATTCCAAGAAGGAGCTTGGTGGCTCTTTTTGAGGTCCTTTGCTTCTGACTAAAGAAGAGTTCACCTTAGGGCAAAGGAAGAAGAAACACCTACCTAGCCAGTGGGGTCAGCGACATATGTCAATTATGATCATCTGGAAAGCCACCAGGTAAAATATCATAAAACAGAATAAATCCTAACCACATATATCAGCCTAGAAGAATTTGCATGTTATATCGGAGATGGAGAAAAGCCGGCTGTAGAGAAATATATATGGTGTTATTTTTCTGTGTGTATAACATTTTTTTAAAAAAAAGTCAATACATTAACATCCCCCTACATGTGTGTAATTTTCGCATATGTTTCTATGGGTCAGGGAGCAAGGTATGGAGGTACACGGGAGGCTGGTAACTGTCTTAGTGGGATGGTGGGGGAGGAGAGGAAAGAGGGGAGGACAAGAAACAGGCACAATGGAGCATTGTACTCCGCGGACTCAGTGAAAATGCGGTACAGAACGGAAGGGAAAAGAAACAATAAAAACCTTCAATTAAATGCAGGAAGGTCTTGTGAACAATCATTTTGGTCTTGGCTTCTGTTGTTGGTTTGTTTCATTTTGTCATTAATGTGACCTTTACAAGGAGGGAAGAAACCAAAAAAGTCAAGAAGAGAGGAGTAGCCGGTGTGGGCATGGGTTTTGCCAGGAGAGAACTGCAGAACAGCTGGAGGACTGAGCAACACAAACACCACTGCCGCTAGGTTTAGGGGGGCTTCCGAGTGGCCGTGGAAGCAAATGCTGGATTTCACAGGCTCGATGCGCAAGGGCAGGGGAGCTGGTGGAGGCAGCAAGCTTTCTGGAATTTCGTAAAGCTGAAAGCAGAGAGGGAGGCCACTGGAGGGAGACCAGGGCTAGCAAAGACGGAACAAAGCCGATTCTGCTCTGCTTGCTCCCAGCCCAGATCCACTCTGCCGTCTTTCTCTGCCCTATACGGCATCACTCCAGCTACTCTGTCCTGTGGCATCCAGGAGTGATCAACCAATAGGTAGCTCTGGCAAAAATTCAAAGAACAAAAGAAGAAAGAGGCCGGGGTATTTAGTCCCCACTGCTCCCTCCCTGCCTGGTCGGTTTGGGCAGGGGTTGCATTCTTCTGTGGCTGCCATTCCCACCCAGCAGTGCCTCTTCCATTGAGCCCGCTCTTCCCAGGTTCCGAAAACCTTCTTCTTTTCTCTCCATTCATGTCTAGTCACCCACTGTCATTAATCCCTGAGGGCGTCACAATCCTCTCTTAGGTCTTTAAATGTATTGAGCATGCCATCATTTCCCGTGAGGCCTCTGAGTAGTGATATACAACATTCTTTTTTTTTCTTTTCAAATATGGGGAGGAGGAAATACCAGAACTTGCTTTTTAGGATCAGATGCAGAGCTGGGTAGAAGGTTAGTTCATGCTCTCTCTGTTATATCCGATCATATACAAAGCGTTGCAGAGCTCATCTGTGGCAAACTGAGATATTCAAACACAAATGCCATCGTAAATCAGGGCTGTAAATGGATGTGGGCAGTGAGCAGCTGTCTGTCTTCATGGTGGATGAGAACAGGCCACATGGCAGCTCATTGCTCACCATGCATGGTTAGGGAAGCAGGGCCCTGGATGGTGGCTAATAGGTCATCTTGGCTGTTGCTATGCAGCATTCTTGCCAAAGCTCCCTACCATAGGCAGAGAAAATAAACCACTAACATAAAGGATTTAGGCCAAATATCGAAATGCACAGCGATTCCATACGGATCTGAATCTGAGAGCTCATGCTCAGATGTAGCTTTTTCTGAGAAACTACAAGATCATCTTCTCTGAAGATTATTAAAGTAAAAGCTATGGGGTGGTGAGGGGAATGTCAACAGTAATAAAATGAAAAAAAAAAAAGTTGCGACAAAGCTCATCATAGTTCTATTCATTTAACAATATGTTGTTTGGGCATGGGCCCAAGTCCACTGAACACAAAATTCCATGGTCTTTACCACTACTTTATAATTCTAGGCTCATTAAATATGTATATGCATTAAATATATATAACACATACATACACATGTATATATATTTAAAATCATACATCTATTCATTTATATAAATATTTATTGAGCATCTATGCTGTATGAAATACTCTGCTCCAGCAGCTGGTACAAAGAGAGCTGGCATCACCCGGCACACAGTCACTGTTGAACAAACACCTGTTTCCCGTATTCTTTCATTTGCATTTTACCAATGCTACCTTGAGGTTGTGGAAGACCACGAGAAAAGCTCCATGCTGCTAGGACATCAACTTTCCTCCACATAATTCCACCTTCCAAATTCCCGAAGTCTGGTGAAAGAGAACAGAAGTCAAGAACAGAAGAAATGTGCTATTTTTCTCAAGGCTGCTGTTGCAATCTCATTGCTCAGGGCCTGATATATTTTCTGCTAGGGGAGCAGCTCCTTATTGACAATGTTAGCAAAGCTATTGAATACTCACGCCAAGCTCAATAGGCACTAAACTAAGAATCACATGTGCGTTATGCCATTAGCTGATTTCAGGCACAATTTGGAAAGTAGGATGATGAACCAGTCATGTAATTATGATTAAATGCTTCATTAATTCCAAAGTCACTTCACCCATGTTGTCTAATATATAAAATAAGTTAAACTGACTCCTTTCTACCCCTCCAATCTTCACTCCCCCTCCACAAGTGTATGTAAACTGGAATGTTTAATGTGAATTTTCTATTTGGTATAACTCCAAGGGACTGACAGTCCCCAAAGGTCAGATCTTTCCTGAAAGAAGCATGTCTGAGGATCACTGAAGGCTAATTAATGCTTCAGTCACTCTGTGCTTTGAGAGAAGGCACAGAATGACTTAATAAGAGATGAAGCGAGAACCAAAAATTATTGCAATGGAACAAAGAGAACTCTTTTCAAAATTTTCTTTTTTAAAATAAAATAAAATGAAATCCAGACTTAGAAACTAGAACATTTCACAGCTTGGAAGAAGAGAGCGATACACAATTCAGTGTCACCATCTTGGCCACCAACGATGTGACAAAACAAATGCACACGTACAACACATTGCTCCTCCGTGCAGGTTGGGCAGGGACGCCCTGTGTCTTTTCTGGTGAAGTCTCACTTAAAAGGGCTTCTTTTAAATTCAAGTGACTATAATCAAGCTAAATCATTACTTGAAAATGATTAAATATCTAAAGAAGATCCAAAGGGAAATCAACATAAGAATGATGTTCAACGTCTAAAAGACTCTTTGAAGAGCAAATCTGGAGTAAAAGCAACGTACATGAAATACAGAACTGGTCGGTGTTTCGGTAAAGATGCTCTTTGTAGTCATCTGATGCTGCTAGATGAAATCACAACAGGAAACGTATTGCCACACGTCTTTTTGTTTTATTTCAAAATATTATGGGGATACAAACATTGAGGTTACATATGTTGCCTTTGCCCCGCCCGAGTCAGGGCGACAAGCATCATCTTATTCTCTTAGTATGTCTGGTGGGTCGACATCCAAGTATAAAATTTGTTACTTTGAAATCATTTTGCTTTAGCTAAATGCAAGAAAAGAAGGTTCTATTCCATTAGACATTTTCAGTAAGTGGGGATGGGGTACCAGGGACGAAGGAATGGACCAGATAAACCACTGGTAGGTCAAAAGATGCAGATGATCTTGGCTGTGCTTTTAACAACCTCCCTTGGAACAAATTGACTCTTTCTATGAACTTGGATTGGAAGGTAGGGGTAGGTGTATCAGGGAAGCTTATAGGATTTCAGGGAAGCTTGTAACAACTTCTGGACCCATGGTCTAGAAAGGAGCAATTCTTAGACCATATTCTTAAAACAAGAAGTTAATAACCATCTTCTTGTGAGAATTTTTTCATGGTAGGTGATATTAATTTTATATCCCTTTTTGAATATTTTTCTTCTCCATGTGCCTAACGCAGCAGGGGTGCACTTTATAAGAGCAGCTTCCACCAACCTGATGTGAAATGAATGAATTCTCTTCAGGTTTTCATCACTAAAATTTTCCCTCACTTTCTTTCCATGACGTTTCATTGTTTTCTCATTTGTGTTATCCCTGTGTTTTGTACCTGATGAAGTCAGGAACCACCTCTGCTTATGAACCACTGTATTCCTGATGCTTAAATTATGCTACATAGAAAGTATCTTAAATATTTGTTGAAAGAATGAATGAATGGATACATTAGCTGTTTAGGATTATAATTATTTGTTTCAATATTTTCTTGCCCTCTCAAGTTTATTTTTCAGGTTGGGAGCCATGTCTCATTTTTCTTTTGTCTTTCTAAAATAAAATTGATATTCATGCCTAAAGTTTTATATTTGCTCTTTTGTATTGAGGACATTATCCATTGCTGATAAACAAATGATTCTGTTCACCATTTACTATGTTTCCACTTGAATTCTACTTCTTCTCACAATAATATTGAAACCTTTGCTTTATTTACTTGTACAAAAAACTGGCATTTCTTTGGCTATCATTTTATTGGAAATTTTTGGCATGATTTCATTCATCTCTTGTAAACATCCTGTATTATATGTATATATTTTTAATAAATTAATTTTATCTGAGGGAGTTTACTCATTTTAGTAATTATTGTAACATAACATTTGGTCTGGCTTTTGTCATCTAGTTTTACATTTTCTTACTATTGCCTTTCCTTCAACTTACATGCCTGAGTTGTCGATATTGATTGTTTATAATAGACTTTCAATAGCATCGTATACATTTACATACACGTAAGTACACATGTGTGCATTTTGAACATTTATTTCTGTCATGAGTAACAACAATATTGTGCTGTTCTACATTTAGGCCAACTCTTTTAGTCTAATAAACATGAGTTTATTAGATGCTTATTTTCTTCTATCGCATCCCTTCTTTATCATAGATTATCATCTGCTTTTTGCCATCTTAAACCTTCTCACTGAAGACTAATTTTTAATATAAGCTTCCAGTCTTATGTCTACATTTATGAAACCGTGCAGTCTTGACTGGTTTCAGCGTTTGCCTCTAATACGTTCATATCATGATCTCCCTGATTTCAAACTCTTAATTTTGCTTCCTTAATAAGTGAGATGTATATTCACCTATCATTGGTATGTTTCGATTTTTATAAAAATGCCCCTTAACTGAAAATTGCCTTCATCCATGAGCAACTACATGGCAGGGCACTAGTTCTCGGTTTGACCACACATCCTTCCAAAACTCTGTAGGCGGCCCATTACCGGGTAACTCTAAGGGTTGTTGCAATAATTCTGAAGCCAGCCTGTGCTGTCTTGCTTTATTAGGTAGCTTTCTCTTTTCTTCACTGGGATTCTTGAGTGGTATTTTACCTCCCCCATGCAATTGAAAAATTATTACCATGTGTACTGTGTTGTAGTTCTCTTTTCTCTATTTTGCTGAGAACACAGTGCACTTTCTCAGTTTTCTTTTCTATATTTGATAAAGTCAAGGAGATTACTGTTGTTGTTGTCATTATAAGTAGATATAAAGTTTTCTGTGCTTTTTGTTAGTTCTTTTCTGGCCTCTTCTTTTGAAACCCTGATCACAGAGCTCTTCAATCTTTATTCTGTGTCTCTATTTCATGTTGGTGACTCCTATTTTTAAATTCTTAGAAAACTTTTCACATTTATCCTTTGCATCAAAGATACGTTTTTGCTATAGTGGGGATTCTGTTTCTCATTGTCCCCAGTGTGGGTTATAATTCCAACTCTCCATTTTGAATCTCCTTGAACCATTCCTAATCTTGTCCAACCCTCCTGATATAAATGGTCTGCTTGGTGACCTTTCAGCCTCATGACTTTCTGCTTCTGTTGCAGAGGATGTCTTTTTGCATTTTATTAAGGACAATAAATACATTCATGTAAATTTATACTGGTTCCTGCACAAATATTTTCTGGAAGCATAGTCTTTATATGATACTTCAGGGTCATTTTCCCTTTTCAGAGGTTATGCAGATTGTTTTTCCTAGACAACACTCAATTTGGTGCCCTCTTTCCGCATATTTGAATGAACTGAGGCCTCTCAGAAGGGAGCTGGGGATGGTCCTTGCCCCGTCTCTGCAGACACTTCAGCACTGTCCTGTCAAGCTGGGTCAAGAGGGACCTTTCGGAGGTCAAGAGGGATCCAGACCACTTTCATTTTTCAGGCATCTGATATGTTTAAAACTAATGAAAGAAATAAAAAATCCCTACACAATATTACAAATGTTGTGGTATATTTTAAATATTTAGATTTAACAAATTACTATTCTTTAATAGACACATGAACAGAAATAACTGCATGTATAACCTCCTTTAGAAAAATATCTAAATATGAGCTTCTTTCCATATTTTACAGAATCATTCTTCCTCACATTCTTCAATAATAGTTCCTTGGTCAAGTTTCTTTCCCAGATACGTAGCTTGGGATTAGATAATATACAAAGCCTTTAACCCAATGTATTCATTTTTAGTGTTCATTACTTTACTGTATCTTGTACTCTTTGAAGCACAAAATATATCACTCCCTTCCTGCTCAAGTTCTGAACCAACAGAGAAATTAGAAAAAAATAGTCAACAGCTGGAGAACTAAACCTGACTTTTGTTATTGAAAACATCCAGGCTGGAGGACTTGGTTTGTTGTGAGACCTAAAATGCGTTTGCCAATGTTATGTTCCCAAGTTGACACTTGAATCCATACAGCAACCAACTTCTCTTCTTTCGGCTTCTAACCGTCCGGGTGGGAGGGAAGGAGGGTGAGATCACATCCCCAGACTCGAGATCTTGTTACATGAGCTGCAACCAAACAAGAACCCCCGGCCCCCGATGGTCAACCATCAACTACGTTATCGCCCTGTCCTTTATGGGGAAGAGGAGAGGGACAAATAAGAGGTCAGGAATGTCTTACAAATAGAAGGATGGAGAAAAATGATTATCCTTGAACATAAAATTTTTCTCTACTCATAGTGCTCAAATCTCTCATTATCTGAATGAATGAAGTTCTTAAAGAAAAAAAAAAAAATCTACCATCCCCAGCATGCTGTGCCCAAGGAGCTTCCTATGAGTAACACAGTCCTTTGGGGAGATTTCCCCCTCAAGGTACCAGCATTTGTCCCCACCCCTGCCCCAGCACACAGACACATGCCCAAACCCTCTGCTTCATTGTTTCCTGTGAACTGCTATCTCCAAACAGATACAGAAAGGGAGAAGAGCTGTAAAATTGCCCCGAAGTCTGCTTTTATGCCAGGTCCCAGAACTTAAATGAAAGGAAGAAACTGTCTAGTTTCCTCCCACGACCACGAACACCCCAGTCCCGTTGTATGCACCCAAATGTCACTGTGGTTAGCTTTCCCTCAAAGCCTGGCAATAGATTCCTTATTTGATAATTATTTTATAGTGGTAATATCAGTTTTCTCTTTTTTCCTATCTCTTCATAAGTATTGGGATGGAAATGATGTCAACTCAGGTAGATTCGATGCCAACATAAATGGTAACTTCCACTTTTGTTTCTTTTAAAACATATAACCCATTAGAGTTGCAACTGTTTTCCAGTTTTAGAGGGATGCAGCTTTTATTCTTTGAGAGGCTTACCTTTGAAAGATCATACACAACTGAATCAACGATGATAACTTTATTAAAAAAAAAAGTTTTGTTTTTTGAAGACACTTTAAAAAAAAAATACATCTTTTTTGCCCTGATTTCCTGAAATTGAATGCATTGGAATTAAGCAGTTTCCCTACTCCTAGAAGAAAATGGCAGCTAATGATGATAGTGGGAAGGTGGGGACTATTGATACTAGTTGGAAGAAAGCACACACACCTAGTTCACAAGACTGTGCTTTGCTCATGCAGGGACACCGAGGCCAGAGCACACAGCTGTCATCCGCAGTCCAAGCCCAGCCCAGATGTCATTTTTTTTCAGCTGATTGGAGACAGCGATATCATGCTCTTTATGATGTGTTCCCACTGATGGCTTAAAAAGAATGACGGCATAACAAAAAAGAGGGACAAGCTGCATCACGTAGTAATTAGCAAGTCTTGCTCAGGTTACCATCACAATGGAAACCAAAGACAGATTTAAACACACACGGTCCATTTTATTATGGGATGTGTGGGGTCTTCTCCATTCTTGAGGCTCTAATTTATTATTAAAATAATTGCAATAAAATTTATAAAGCAATTCTTCTCAAGCTCTAATGTGCACACAAATTACCTAGGGTGGTTAAAAATGCATTTTGGAGTAGGCTTGAGACTCTGCAATCTTAAGCTCCCAGGTGAGGCTAACACTACTGACCTACAGGTCACACTTTGAATGTCAGGAGTTAAAGTATTATCTCTTGTGTGGATATCGACACACACACAGACAACCTACACACATACACATAGAATTAAGATTTTTAGAAGGCCTTGGGCAACTCTAATGGTGGATAATATCCTTCCTCAGTGCAGCAGAAACTTGAAGAAGCAGTTGGTTTCCATTCTGGTGTGTTGCTTTCAGCATTTTAATTACTAACACTAAGTGGATTTGTAAAAGTCATCAGCCCCTTCATCTTAAACATTGGCCTTAAAAATGGTGAAGGCAGGAAATGGTTACAAACACGTAAAACTCTGTAAGAGGCGAGGGTGATAAATGATTAGCTCGTGAAGAGGCGGTAATTTAGAAAGCCAATGGGAATGTTGAAAAAACTACAATACTCAAAAACCCATCAATCACTCTCTAATCTCTAGTTTTGGTTCTCCCCTGAAAGAGAAAAGTTGAGTAACACACTTAAGAGAAAGCACTCTGCTGTAAGCCAGGGCATCTTCTTTTGTTGTAAATGAAACAAATCAGGCACGTTTACAGCATGCCTCAAAAATGAGTCGCATCTGGACTTGCTTTATTTTTCACACCAATAAATCTATGCATAGCCCTCAACATTTTTTCTTCCTTATAAATCGTCTCCTTTGCAGCCCATGTCCCCAGGATCAAATAAAATGGAGACGCTCACCTCTGTGAGGACACTGAATCAGGGAGCTTCCTCGAGAAAGTGATATTGAATGATATTGATAAAAAAAGTCACCATGCATTACAGAAGCAGTGATCCTTCCTGAAGCTCCCCCACCTGGAAGGCAACATGATTAAGACAGCGCTGAGCTCGAAAGCTGGCAGAAAGTGCCCAACTCCAGGACGCTTCCACTTCCACAAAATTTTAACCTTGATTGATATTTGATTGGATTGGAGCCTTCTGGGCTTTGTATAAAACCATATGGGAATTTATCCATGGAATTTAGCAAGTAGGAAAAGAAAGTCTCTGAAATTAGATGCAAAGTTCATTTTAAGAAGCATATAAG
>RJWJ010012055.1:0-42706 GCA_004363605.1 Indri indri
GACCACACACTGGGTGCTGTGTCAGAAACGAAGTGAAGGGAGGCAAGGCACAAGGAATGGTAAGAGTTAGAGAACTCTCGTAATAGTCCAAATGGTGAAGGTGGCTAGGGCAGGTGGCAGTAGCAGAGGAAGAAATGCTTGATTCTGGGTATTATTTGGAAAATAGAACCAATGTGGTTTCTTGCCTGACTGAGACTGGGGAGTCAAAGATGACTCTAGCATTTTGGGAGATAATAAGTGATGATTTTATCAAAGTATAAGTGATTGTTATTTCTTAGTAATGTTACGTGCTGATCACTAAAGATTTAAAACGTGCATAGCAACTTAGAACAATGGTTTTGAAGTGAGAATCCTCACATGACCTAAGTGATCGCAGACAAGTTACTTAACTTGTGAACACGGGCTTCCACCTCTGAAAACAGGGTCGTCTTTTGCTTACTATTAAAACAAATTTCTCCATGTGATCTCCTGTGAGTGTAAAAGGGGTTATCACCGCTGTATCCTCACCTGCTAGCACAGTGAGTGGCAAAAGCAAATAAATAAGTTTATAATAAATAAAATCAAATTAATAAAATTTAAAAATTACTATTTTTAATAATAAAATGAGGTGACAGTATAACCTTGTAAAGCATTTATGTGAATCAAAAGTATCTCTACTCTCGCTATAATTCCACAACAGTAACCTCTCAAGTATGTGAAGATGGATATACTTTTACTCATTCACCCGATAAATATTTATTGAACCCCAACTCTGAGCCACGCATCGTGCTGGGGGCCGAGGACACACTGGTGAACAAACTAACACACTCCGTACCTCAAAATGCTCCCGATCATTCTTCAGCCTTACGCTCTCCCAGCTAAATGTCTAGTCTTTTGTTCCTTCGTGAGTTTACAGCCTCATTGTCTTGTTTACCAACCCCCACTACTGCTCGGCACTGTCCCTCTTAATTCTGTCACCTAGAACTGAAATGTTGAATCTAAATGTGTCTAAATTAAGTCCCACTTTACATTTACCTCAACAAAAGCACTAAGGAAAAGTAACAGTGTGGCAAGTTTTTATACACCAGGCTTCCGACTTATATTAAGCTAATCATTCTTCTGTTATGGAATTAGCATTAACGTGTATAATACGGACCAGAGATAAAACACGTCTGCCCTCAAGGAGCGCGAGGTATAGTGGGGGAGGATGCAGACTCCGACACAAATAACAACAGAACGTAGAAGATTCAAATTACAGGGCTCTGCACAGGGCATGCTGAAAGCAGGTACAACTGCATAACGGGTGGAGGAGCAAAGACGATGGATGGTCAGGGAAAACACAACGTAAATTTTAAAACAAAACATAAATTTAATTAGTTAATTTTTATTAATATTAAATTTGATAAATCATGGTTGTATACGTTTATGGGGTATAATGTGATTTGATATATGTATACAATGCACAATGATTTAATCAAACTGATTAACAACATATCCATCACCTCATTTACTTAGCCTTTTTTGTAGTGAGATATTTGAAACTTACTCTCCGAGTTATTTTGAAATATACATTATTATCAACTACAGTCACCCTGCCATGCAGCAGATCTTAAAATTTACTCTTCCTGTCTAACTTCAACTTTGAACCATTTGACTGACATTTAAAAAAGAAGTTACCTAGAATGGGGGAGGCTGGAAAGCACTAGAGAGAAAGAAGAGACAGAAGAAAGTGCATTCTGGTCTAGTCACACTGAGAGAAACAGCGCTCTGTGTGTTTGCTCCGTCTGCGGCATTTCCCCAAATGTTTCCTACCATGCTAACAGGTGTTACATCTAATCTGCTGCTGCTGACGATGACAGAAGATTCCATGGTTAAATAAGTTGGAAAATACCAAACTTATTTGGTTTAAGACAAGTTGTGCTACTGTAGTTCTAAGAGTCTTTAATGTTAATGTACATTATAAATTTCCAAAAGGGGAAATGCAATATATAGTTTTCCTGAGTTGTTAACTGTGCAACTCTTCTGTGGGAGGACATTTTTGCATAACTAATATTCCTGGGAAAATGCTGTTCCAAAGCATGTAGAGTAGGTAAGAAATGCTGAGGTAAGTACTCAACACTTGCTGACTGGTGCTCTGAAGCTAAATTCTTCCGGGGGGGGGGGGAGAATTTTAGGAATATTCTGTTATAATTAATGGAAAAGCCCTGCAAACTCCGAATTCCACTGGTGTGGAGGGCTAAGTCCTAAGCAAGGGTGAGAATGGCTCTGGGCAACAGGAAGTGAGTCACTGAGGCTTACTATGTGTGAGCAGTTCTGCAGAGGCCCAGTGAATAGCTACAGGGGCATGGAGCTGGAATCAGAAGAGCCCTGAGGGTCAGTCTTAGAGAGACTAGTCCCTGTTGGATATACGTGAGCACAGTAAAAAGAAGCAAGGTCAGAAGGATACAGTGGAAACCAACAAAGTACCACCCACTGACGGCCTGGGCAGGGAGTCAGATTATGGATGGATAGGTCAGCAAACAAAAACAAAAAGGGTAGACAAACACACTGCCACATCTTAACAGCAAAGGAGATGTCCTGCCCAAATTCACACACTCCCCTGGAAAGAGTAAATCTCTGAGAGAAAATGGCCTCGTTTGCAGAAGAAAATAATTAGGAGAGCTGGTTGGAATAAAGGCTTAAGGAACATTGAAAAGAAAACAATTCTTGTCAACTAGATAGGTGTCTAATCTAAGAATTTTAGGGATCCTAGATTAAAAGAAATAGCCAAGATAGAAGGAACTCTCTGAAAAAGTGCTGAAGCCGTTCCAAGCATCATCTTAAGAGAATGATCAGAGCCAGGATCTAAAAAGAAGGAGTCCATGTAATTAGCCAGGAATGACAGGGAAAAAGGAAAGATTCCGACTCCCCATCACCTCCCCTATACACCCTATTTCGTTCTGGGTTGGCAGGGTCTAAAAGAGTCCACTTGAGAAAAACAAAAAGAAAAAACTAGAAAGAATTCCACAAATCTTTCCAGTAGTTAAAGTCAAGTACTAGGCATGACAGATGTTTATATGGGACAAACTGCCCTTTAAACTCACAGAATCATGCCAAGTGTGATACCACCTGGGCAAAGCAGTGAAACAGAAAAAGCAATGGACCATGAGAAAGGAAATCTAGATTCTAGTTCCCCCTCCAGCACAACCAGTCACGTAATCAAACAAGTTTTTCATCTGTCAAATGAGGAACTAATATACATCTTGACTTCCTCACCAACTTAGAGGTGCAAATGAGATGTAAACACACACTGAACCACATAAAAAACTAAATATAAGGCATTGTTATAGTTTCCAGGGATTTCTTTTATCTTTGGAGAATCTTCAGTCATATGTTTAATGGGGTTTGGTTGTTCTTTAAAAGAAGAAAAATTTGGTATCAGGCTTTATCTACAATGGTTATGGTATTAGGCTTTGTCTCTAATGCTTTTCCCCATATTCTGAAAGCAATCTGCAAAACTAAGGAAAAAGAAGATGAATTCAGTTTGGCTGGGTTCCTCAGAAACCAGAGTAGAGGTTGTTGTACCGTGTTTTCTAGGTACTGATTTTAAAAGTTTTCTGCTCCTGGGTTGTCATTAAAATACAGAGCCTACAGTACATTTGATACTGGTTTCATCACTTCACAAAATCAGTATATTTGAAAGAAAAAGATAAGAGACAAAAGGCATTTAAATACAAGCACAGCATGAACTTCCAGTTAAATTCTAATTACTCTGGAATGTGTTACTTCTAACACATATATAGGAAACAGCAAATCAGTCATTAAGAAATATATCCTGACTCATCTCCTACTGTAGTAACAATATTTTAAATAATATCTTCATAGATACCAATCTGTAGTACTTTTCTTAGGCTAGAATTTCTGTCAGTATAGCCTTTCCATTTGTGAAAACGATTTAGCTTTATTGTATGCTAGAAAATCAATGGCAATTTAAATCACTTTGATCATGACCAATGAGGTCATGGTGGAGAATCCAGATATCAATGCATGAAGAAGAAAGGAAAATAAAAGGCTGCAAGCTCATGGGTTCACCAACCGTAAATATGCACAGAGCAAACTCTATATAACTAATAGTGACTTTTTAGGATTAAAGTATGGAATCATGACACAGTTTGGACTCTTCTTTCACAAAGATCAGGAAACATGCATGAATATAAAATGTTCATCCTAAATGTAGCTATTCTAAGGCCAAATGTGAATAAAGTACACAGGAATCACTATTTATAAGATTATTTAACTTCATGGCTCTGCCTTCTTAGGAATTTACCCTTTCCAGGAAAAAAAAAAAAAAGAGTTTATATGAAGGAATAGCTACACAACTACTATCCAAGTGAGAACATCTGTTTTTTAGGAATTAATTCTTTTTTAAGAGAGAAGCCTGATCAAGAATGGCTATTGGGAGCTGGGAGCCGAGATGGCCGACTACAGACATCGCTTGTCAGATCGTCCAGGCCGGAAGGTAGAAAATCCGACTGAGGAGAGCAGAGAGCAGTTGCAGCTCAGGTGTGGATCACTGGGAGAGATGACAGAGATGTCTGGGGACCGCACCGAGAAAAACTGTGAGGCTGATAAAGAAGACGACAGAGAGAAGACAGCAGTGCAGACCAAACCCAGAGAGGCTCAGAGCCCAGCGAAAGGGTAAGGGGGTTGCCCCTCCCCCGCCTGGGTGCCTTTGATGCACAGCGGCCACAAAATATATTGGAGGTGCCTCCCCCCGCCACCCCGAGCCCAGGCATGGCAGCTAAATAGGAATAGCAGGTGAACCAGGAAACCCAAGGAGTTTGGGTGTTCAAAAGGGACACCACACAGGAGAGTGCCATGAGAGACTGGAGTGCTGGATTTCTTACCTAGAAACTTCCTTCTCTGCACTTCCTGCATTCATGGCATCAGAAGAAGTAATTTTGCCTTGGGCTGGCTGGTAGCCACAGCCCCTCCCCCATTGCAACCACAAGAGTACTCTGAATCGAGAAGCTCACAAACGGCTGCTGCTTCTCTACGGCAGGTGCACATTCCCAGCCAAGCCCACAGTGGAGAGCGGGGGCCACCACAATTTGCAGGCCGGATGGCCCAGGTGTCCCCTGGACAGGAGACTGGTGCAGGGAGACGCAGGGAATTGGTCTTGGGCCTGGACTTGGGTGGCAAGGAAGTCCCCATGGACATGTTGTGGCTGGTTTTGATTCTCTATCCAGACCACTAAAACTTTCTCCGTATCAGCAATAAGGCTGTTTCACTTTCTTATCATTCATGTGTTCACTGGAGTAGCACTTTTAATTTCCTTCAAGAACTTTTCCTTTGCATTCACCAACTTGGCTGTTTGGCACAAGAGGACTAGCTTTGGCCTGTTTCAACTTTGAACATGCCTTCCTCATTAAGCATAATCATTTCTAGATTTTGACTTAAAGTGAGAGATATGTGACTCTTCCTTTCACTTGAAACAGAGGCCACTGTAGGGTTATTAACTGGCCCAATTTCAGTATTGTTGTGTCTCAGGAAATAGGAAGGCCCAAGGAGAAGGAGAGAGGTGGAAGAACCGCCAGTCAGTGGAACAGTCAGAATACACAACATACATCAATTAAGTTTGCCAGCTTACATGGGTGCAGTTCGTGGTGCCCCAAAACAGTTACAATAGTAACGTCAAAGACCACTGATCACAGATCACTACAGCAGGTGTACTAATAATGAAGAAGTTTGAAATACTGCAGGAATTACCAAAATGAGACACAAAGTGAGCACATGCTGTTGGGAAAATGGCACCAATAGACTTGCTTGGTGCTGCACTGCCACAAACCTTTAATTTGTAGACAACAGTATCTATGAAGTGCAATAAAGTGAAGCACAATAAAATGAGGTATGCCTGTATAACAAAGAAGTCAACAGATACTGTCTAAAACCGATAAATCAAAAAGTAGCATCATCTGCTTAACACTACTAAACTGTATACTTAATGATTACAATAGTAAATATTATGCACAATTTTTTAAAAGTAGGATCATAAGCATATTAATTAGTAATAACAACTAGAATTAACAGGTGAAAATATTTTTTTCGGGGGAGTAATACTTGGGATAGGAAGAGAAGAGGGACTGTTTTCATTATAATCTCATTTGAATTGCTACATTTTTTAAACACACATGTATTACTTTGATGATGTTTTCAAAATCTGAAGAAAATATTTTACCTTGATCTGCAAGACATCAAGTGGAATGGTCTCTCCTTTCACAATGGCAAGTGTAGCATCTGTAATATGTCTAAAAGAGAATGAGAAGGAAATGACCATGTGAAAAATAAGCAACACCTTCTTCCCGCCTCTCTCTCTCTCTCTCTCTCCCCCCTGCCCAGAGTACTAATAGTTGGGTCAGGAAAAAGACAGTGTTTTAAAACTGTCCAAGAAAGCAGAACAAAGGACTATAAAAGAGTTACTGATACAAATATAGTGGAAGACTATGATACAGACTCAAAAAGGCAGCTTTGATAAAAAGCAGTTTACACAAAGTACCAATCGTTTATTTATTTAGCATTTATTGCGTCTCTACGTTGTACCTGACTCCTATTTACCACTGAAGTATATGACACTGAAATAACTATTTTTTATTAATTGTAGGAAATTCAGTCACTTCAGAAAACAATATTTCCTTTTAGTCTAACAGAAGAATAAAGGACAGGACTTGTTGTAGTTGTCTTAGCAAAATATAATCCAGAATCCGACATATTTTCCATTCCAGGATTACTAGGATGTACTTCATTTTAATTGCTGATTTCTTGTTTGAAGACATGAGACTGTTCTTACCTACATTCTGATAGTCATTTGAAAAGTCTATGGGTAAAAAAAAATATTCAACCAAAGGCACGGACTATTGACATCCTGTGAAACTATGCCAGGCTTAGAAGCAGTTCTGGAGTTTCAACTTAATTAAATCCAATGTTAGACACATGTGAATATACAACAGATAGTCAACAAAAGAAATATTAAATCAACTAGTGGCTAAACAATAAGATATTTGTTCTTGGAGCAGAAAGAATGAGTGGACCCACATCAGACAGCCTCCCTGCCCTTCCTGGAACTCGTCTGCGGTACAACTTGAGATACTTTAAAATCCCAGAAATATACACATTAACTCAAATTCTTGGACTAAATTCTGGGTTCACTAGTAAGCAAGTTGAAACTATTATTCTCTCTCATATTTCTCTATCAACACATTTTTATCTTCTTTTCCCTCCAATACAGATGCTACCTGGGAAGTAGGTAACATTTTAGAATTTGAAATTCAGTTTAGGAGAAAGCAAGTAGCACACTCATAGGTTTAGATTAATTTGATATGAATAGATTAGTTCTGAAGACAGCTATTAGAAAGGCTGCTAAAGCACCACACTTATTCTGAACAGTACTTAGCACATTGAGAGGTTTAGTAAGTGCCTTTGAGAGACTGACCTTAAATAAAAAAGAAAAAAACTATAACAACTCGAAAAGCCTTTTTATATTAAATTTACTTTCTAAATCGCTTGGCAGAAGACAGCTAAAATGCAACCTTAAATTTATCATTCTCTAGCCAGTAACTGAAATTTCTAAATAAAGCTGCACAGTAGCAGGGAACAGCACTTTCAGAATTATTTACCTGCAACATTCCAAATTCAAGATTATTTTTTCTTCCATAGTAATTATGGTACAACAAATCTTGACAGCAGCATCAAAAGCAAAGCCTTGTTCTTTTCAAATAGCCTTAGGCACTGGCTATGTTAAGAGGCCTACAAAATCCTGAACCTAGGACAGACTTACTTGGTTACCTAAGAGCCCTGGGGCATGCTTATAAATTAAGGTTTATAAATTTTTAGGTTATAAATAGAAGCAGCAACAACAGTTTAACTGCAGAGGAAAATCATCTCCCCTAAAATTGAAGGCTTTCTCTGACCCTCAGCGTTGCCACACTCTGTGTTAAATTAGCTTTCAGACAGGCAAGGGGTTCTCCAAGGAAAATGGTCTATGCCTGTATCACTGACATGCTATTTGGAATATTGGCTAAAGCAGTTCAGATAATCTAAACTGACGTAAGGGGAAAAAAAGCCCTCGAATGTAACCAAGACCTGAACCAGATAGGATTTATCTTGGAGAAGCAAAAATGTGAGTAGTTCACTGTCATTATCCATTGCCCCTCAGAAACTCTAAACTGGGAATAAAAAAGTATGGCCAATTGAAATGGCCTCCGTATTTCTGAGGCCTCAGGATAGTTGGTGAATAGCTGAATGATCCCCATTATGTTAAGGTTTGAAGCATGAAAGATGTTTGAATGAAGGGCTGATATATATCCATGTGCATGCCTAGTGTTTTGATATATGGAACAAGGCTCTTATAAAAAAATAAAAAATTATTAAAAGATACAACAGTTGACTCCTAAAATTACAACAGCAAAAATAAATCCACAAAAACCAGCCTAATCAAAGAATTCCAAAGCAGGAAAAAAAATCCTTAACCGAAACAGAAAATCATTTATTATTATCGATTCTAGAATGTTATAACTAGAAAAGTCATAAGACAATTTTAATTCATTCAACAAATATTTATTTATTGACTTCTTCCAATGTGTCACAAAGCTTACAATCAGACAACTAGATCTCTCAGACATCTCTCCATTTATTTAGGTCTTCTTGTTCAAGATAATATTATTAATCACTATCAAATCCAAGACTCAAATTCAAGATTCCTGTCTTCTTGAAACAGTAGAGCTTTGTTTACATAGTGCTTTCAAGAAAAAAAGAACAACAACAATTTGCCTGATTTCTGAAGACACTGTTAGACTCACAGCAATTTAATTTAGATGTCAGGGCTACACTGCTTTCCCTTTCTACTTTGTCCACATTGCCTACCTCTTTAGGCAATCTCAAAAGGATATAACTACATTTAGTTGTTTTAGCTATTTATATTATCAAGGTAATGAAGCCAAGGCTACTGGTTCAGTCTTCAAAAGGGACTTGATATCTGTCATCACGTATACTTAAAGCAAACAAATGATCAGTGCAAATATGTCTTCACTAAAGAATCTTGCAATGTAAAAGCACAAAAACAGTTTGGGTCAAGGATACTACCTTCATAACTGACAAAAGGACATCAAGTATTCCCTTCCACACCTGACCTGGAAAGTGATTATTAGATTATCAGAGTCCCACAACCCAACTGGGAAACTTCCCAAGGAACTGAAAGGTTGAACTCTGATCTAGGTCCTCCTCTGAATTATTTGATGTTTTAGGCTATAAAAACTCAAAAAAAAAATTATATCATACATGTAAATTTTTCATTCCCAGTCTTGCCCACCCACGAATGCTAATACCCCACATTGACAACCTACTGGACTTTGTTTCCACTTTCGGCAAAGAGGGTATGACTCAAACTACTGGTCTGTCCCAGTGGGATAAATCCAATGGGAATCTTACTGAAGGTAGCCTGGGGGGGAAAAAAAAGAAGAAAGTTTTATTGTTATGGTCAGAAAATCAAGCTTAACGGACAGGCACAGGTGTGTCCACTATGACGAGGTAAATGACCTTGAATCTGCCTCCCAATCTCCTTTCCCACATCCCTAGACCAGCTATAAAAAAAAAACTAAGGGAGCAGTTTCTAAAATGATACAGTCAATGAAAACAAAATGACTTAGAATTTGGAAGAAATATTTGAGTACTCATTAATTGCAACTGTTTGAAAGAAATTCGGTTAAGAGAATGAGGGTCTTGAAGACATTAGAGCAGTGCATTAGGGCAACAGAGACTGTATTATGTTGTCACACTTTGAAAAAGTTGCAGATAAAATTCAACTAAAAATGTCTACCATTTGTACAGTGACAAATGACACATGAAGGTGCCTTATAAACTATCTCAAGGAAAAAGAGAATAAGCAAGTTCAGGTAATGGCATAACAGTTGATTTAATTAAATGTCATGAATACAATAGACACTGTAAGGTTCCTAAAGACTATTTTGAGCACAATCTACTATTAACAAAGCGACTGAGAAGGATCTGTTGTTGTTACTTATGAAATATTTTAAACTAGTATAGAAAAGTGCATAAAAATGTTACAAACACCCGTATACCCACAACCAAGATTTAACAAATGTTAACCTTTGCCATTTTGCTTTAGATGTTTTAAGAAATAAAATGATAAAGATACAAAGTCCCTTCTATTCTTCCCTTTCCCTTCCCAAAAGAAACCATTATCCGAAGTTGGTGTGATTCCTTTCCATCAACATTGTTATTCTTTTACTACCTATTTAGGCATCCA
Source organism: Indri indri (assembly GCA_004363605.1). Taxonomy (NCBI): domain Eukaryota; kingdom Metazoa; phylum Chordata; class Mammalia; order Primates; family Indriidae; genus Indri; species Indri indri. The sequence goes on from RJWJ010012055.1 coordinate 10,280, forward strand.
TTAGCAATATGGAGTATTGTTTTCTGAATCATAAAACTTTGTAGAAATGCATAACATACTTTGGAAACCTGCCTTTTATATTCAATATTTTTGAGATTTAACCATGTAGATATTTATAGATCTATTTCATTCATTTTAACTGCTGTATGGCTCCCCCTATATGAATATATCACAATTTATTTAGGAAGGAATTCTTTGAAGAAAAGATTCCATGGGAAAATTTTATATTTTCCACAACTGTTGGTCAAAGCTATTGGATTCCCTCTATTACCAAACTATAGAAGTCCACCACAGGTAAATAAATGTGTTCTATGACACAGGCAGCACTATTTTCTTTTCTAAAATCTAAGGAAGCGTAACTTGTGCCCATTTTAAAATATAAAGAGGAAAGAAAGGAAAAGGAAAAGAAATAAAGAGCAATAAAAAGAACAGAAAAGTAAAAGCTAAAATGCAATTACTCTTTCTTTAAAGCTTACCTCATCTGTTCTTCGAAGAACTCCAGTAACAACCTATAATTGCAAAAAAAGAAATTATTATAAATATGTATTTACTTTATCATAAAGGAATTGGATTCAGTTTTCATAGACCATAAATTTATTCCTGTTTTCTTCTTAGAAGCTCTGTTAAAAGATATATTGTATCTTAAATCCCAGTATTTTCCAATACAATCAGAGCTAAATTAGATTTTATTTTTGACCTAGTATCAGTAACATAACAAAGGCTAATATAAAATATTATAAAAACTCCACATTATATTAGTAAAGTATGTTCTGAGCTCTATAAAATGGGTATAAATGTGATGTACACATCAACTATACAAAAGACCCTAGTTTACTACTAGGAAAAACACACTCTGCTGCACTCAGAGAAGTATGTACAAAATAAATGGTTTTTATTGAGGGATATGAACACAAGGGAGATAGTACTGTAAAAACTGTGAAAAATGCCTGAAGAAAAAATTTCTAATAAAATAACCAATATTAATCACTTGTTTATATTTTGGTATACTTCCCACCAATCCTTTTTTTTTTAAAAGAGAGACAGGGTCTCACTCTGTCATCCAGGCTGGAATGCAGTGGCATTATTGCAGCTCATTCTAGCCTCTAACTCCTGAGCTCAAGTGATCCTCCTCCCTCCGCCTCCTAAGTAGCTGGGACTATAGGTGCTCACCACCACACCTGGCTAATTTTTTAAAAATTTTTTGTAGAGTGGGGTCTCACTATGTTGCCCAGGCTGGTCTCAAACTCCTGGGCTTAAGCAATCCATCCACCTCAGCCTCCCAAAGTGCTGGGATTACAGGAGTGAGCCACTACCTCCCACCCCAGTTCTTCTTTGAATTGATTCATATTTTTATATGACTGTGATTATACCAAATACACAATTTGGTATCTTTCTTTAAAAACATTTTGTAAAGCAAAGCCTGACCTAAATCTCCTCCCTTCATAGTCTCCTCCCTCACTGAATTTCAGGATTAAATGGGAGTGTCAAGAGGTCTACTTCATTCTTTGTAGGCATGCTATCAATATTCTTCACACTTCATTAAAAAGCCAAAAAAAAATTACAAGATCATTAGCACAGCCTTCTTAAAGGAAGCTTACTAAGCCTCACGTAATTACTAAGCCAAACATAGGACAGTACCCTGTCTGCTGTTAGCTTCTGATCCCCAAACACTGAGGAAACCACCAAGAGACAAAACACAATCAGAAATGAGGTACTGGCCAGGCACAGTGGCTCACACCTATAATCCTACCACTCTGGGAGGCCAAGGTGGGAGGATCGCTTGAGCTCAGGAGTTCGAGACCAGCCTCAGCAAGAGCAAGATCTCATCTTTACAAAAAATAGAAAAATTAGCCAGGCATCATGGTGTGCGCCTATAGTCCCAGCTGCTTGGGAGGCTGAGGTAGGAGAATTGCTTGAGCCCAGGACTTTGAGGTTCCAGTGAGCTAGAATGACACCACTATACTCTATTCTGGGCAACACAACAAGACTCTGTCTCATAAAAAAAAAAAAAAAAAAAAGAAATGAGGTATGGATATGAATTATATAATAGTATACAGGATGGAATAACTGAGCAGTGGGCAGGATCACTTGCATTGGGCTCTTTAGGAGTTCCCGATGTATGATGAATACATGAGTCTTCTGCATGGAAAAGAAGAACACTTACAGGGCAACACACTTACGGTGTCCTTACTGGACCAAAGTAAGCATTAAGGATATGTAAATTTTTTAAATTAATAAACTGTATTTTTTAAAGCAGTTTTAGGTTCACAGTGAAATTGTGAGGGAGGTACAGATATACCCCCCAGCCCCATACTTGTATACCCTTCCCCATTATCAACATCCCCCACCAGAGCGGTACATTTGTTACAACTGATGAACCTACAATGTCGTATCATTATCGCCCAATGTCCAATCTTTGTGTTGTACATTCTATGTGTTTGAACAAATGTATAATGACATGTATCCACCATTATAGTATCATATAGAGTAGTGTTTCAGTGCCCTAAAAAATCCTCTGTGCTTTGCCTATTCATTTCTCCCTTCACCTAACCTATGGCAACCACTGATCTTTTCACTGTCTCCATAATTTTGCTTTTTCCAGCTGTTAAACAGTTGGAATCACATAGTATGTAGTCTTTTCAGATTGGCCGCCTTCCCTCAGTAATATGCATGTAAGTTTCGTCCAAGTCTTTTCATAGTTTGATAGCTCAGTTCTCTGAATAACATTCCATTGTCTGGATGTACCACACTTTAACTATTCATCTACTGAAGGACATGTTGGTTGCTTCCACGTTTTGGCAATTATGAATAAAGCTGCTATAAACATCCACATGCAGACTTTTGTGTGGACATAAGTTTTCAACTCATTTGGGTAAGTGCTAAGGAGTACAATTGCCAGATCCTGTAAGAGTATATTCAGTTTTATAAGAAACCACACAACTGTTGCAAAGAGGCTGTACCATTTTGCATCCGCGGTAGCAATGAATGAGAGTTCCTGTTGCTCCACATTCTCGCCAGCATTTGATAATGTCAGTGTTCTGAAATTCTGGCCATTCTAATAGATGCATAGTGGTGTCTCAGTGAGGATATGTAATATTAAAACAAAGCAGGTGCACACATCTGAACATGTAGACCTCTTCCTATAAATGTAGTATTAAGAGATAACACTGTATGTAATGGAAATGATGTAATAAATAGATGTATTTTCTTAAAAGAAATCTTTATGAGAAACGTTCCTCATAATTAAAACTATGATTCGATTATAAACAGGGCTACCTCATACAAGTCTTCAGAACATAACAAGCCTATCCTACCCACCCCCATCTTGTCTCCTGTTTTATTGAGTGTTATCAAACTTAAATTTGATAATACAAAAACCCTTCTATGTGCTAGGTAGAGAGTTTACAAAAAGCAATGAAAAAAAGCGCGTGAGAAAAAGTTAAAGCTATACTAGTTTCAGAGAGTAACAATCCTAAAAGAATGAATTACAAAGAAATAATTCATTTAAGTTATAACTACTTTATACCACTGTTCTAAGGTCTAATTTCCATTTTTCTCTCCTTCAAAATGGCTTCAAAGAGAAAAACAGTCATACCTCTTGCAGGGTTCCATCCCCTCCAGCAACAATGATCACATCTGTGCTTTCCATCAATTCCAGGAGCTTCTTGGCTTGTCCCTCATAATCTGTCTGAAATACAAAGAAAGACTTTGGTAAATTTATCATCCTAGGGCCACAAGATCAAAGGTTAAAAAATGTGGATATTTTCTTTAAAGTTTTACACAGATTCTTTTCTGAAGTTTTACATAATTGATAGACATGAAAAAACAAACAGCTATCAAAGTAATTATGTATGGTTTTTATAGTTTTATACTTTTAGAGCCAGAAGGGACCTCAGAAACCATCTAGTCAGCTCCTTACTTTAAAAATAAAATTCAAACCCAACAATTTGTCTCAGTTACACAGCTAGCTAGTCAAAGGCCTCATTTGCAGTCCAGTACAGATTCCATTATATCATTTACCCAGTGCTTTTCATCTGAAGGCAGGAAGTCAAGTGCATATGCAAATAGGGAGAGGCAGATGTAATGAAAAGAGCACAGATTTGGGAGCCCAAGAGACCTAGATTAAATCAACTCTGCTGCTTTCTAGCTGAGTGGCATTAAAGTCTGGATCTTAACTTCCTTATCAATGAAATTACGTGTGTTAAGAAAAGGGTAATATTAATAATAGCTTCTTTGTTACACGGCTGTAAAGCAATTAGGAAAGTAACTGTTCATAACTGGTTCTGTACTAAATAAAAGGAGGTTATTGTTGTTTTGCTATGACTGTACATTAAAAAATACAGGTATAAGTCAAAGTAGTCAAAAAACAGTACCTAAGCCTTACCATTTTTATTGAGGACATTCAATCTCAGATACATACGTAGACTTAAATGAACCATTTAAGCCACCAATGATTTGTACACCTCTAAAACAAACACTAAATTTTAATAGACCTAATGCAACTAATACTAAAACAGGAAACACTCTCTCCAACTGACACTACACTAGACACACTAATAGAGAAAAATGAAATACCTGGATTTCAGATGGGCTAAGGCACCTATGGTATAATAAAAAATACATTTGGTCTTTGTCCTTGGTTCCTGGCACAGAGCTCCTAAAACCCCTGGAATTTCCTGAGGGAAGTGTCTTTTTGTTGTTCCTGGCAAGCCCCTCTCAACCATACCTGAATTTGTGCTAATGAGGTGACTCCCAGTGGGACCCTCAATAGCTTCAAGACGGGGGCTGGTTGCCAGAAAGGTCAGCAAGGTGATTAGAGGGCTGGAAATTTTAGCCCACCCCTTGGCCTCCAGGGAGGAGTGAGGGGCCTGAGATTGAGCTCACTCACGAATAGCCAATGATTTAATCAATCATGCCTACTTAATGGGATCTCCATAAAAATCCCTAAGTAAAGGAGTTTGAGAAGCTTTCAGGTTGGTGAACACATTGAGGTGTTGAGGGTGGCATGTCCAGCAAGAGCCTGGAAGTTCTGTGCCAACCCCACTGCCCTTGTACCTTGCCCTACGCATCTTTCCATTTGGCTGTTCCTGAGTTGTATCCGTTATAATAAACCAGTAAATATAAGTAAAGTGTTTTCCTAACTTTGAGTCATTCCAGCAAATTATCAAACCTGAGGAGGGGGTCGGGGAACCCTCGATTTATAGCTGGTTGGTTGGAAGAAGAGGTGACCATCCCCCCAGGACTTGTGCCTGGTGCCAGAGGTGAGGGCAGTCTTGTGAGACTGAGCGCTTAACCCATGGAGTCTGCACTAACTTCAGGAGTTGGTGTCAGAACTGAATTGAGCTGTTGGACACCCAGCTGGTATGAGAAAAGACCCCAGCATCTGAGCCAATAAGTTCTAATATGACATTAATTCACAGTTAACACAGAGGAAAAAGAATGTTTCCCTAAAATACCACCATTTTATGATAAATAGTTCTATTTTTATTCTAAAAATGAAATAACTAGCTTTCTAATTATACATTTGCAAATATTTGCTTTTTGAAAAAGAATATACATAAACCCTGATTAAAAGGATGGTTTGTGACCACCTAGAAATAGGTGATCATTAAGAATCGGCCTGGTTCTCGATAAGACCAAGTCATTTCAGACTAACCTCATTTCATTCTTTGACAGATTACTACATCAGATCTTGGAAATTAGACAGACACATTGTATCTGATCTTCAGCAAAGATTCTGGCAAATTATTTAAAGATATCCCTGTGGACAGGTGAAGAAGTGTGGAAACAATATGCTAGAATACAATTAAGTGGATGAGCTACCAATCAAATGTCTATGCCCAAAGTGAGATGCTCAGTGGGATGATGCCTAAGTGCTGGAAGATTCCCAGCAACATTTCGTTAGGGCTCCCCCTGCAGCATTTTCGTATACATCACTGTAACAACAATGGAGATGAAAGGAAATTTACTGGATATGTAAAAGATACACATGACCATCTTGCCTCTTCCTTCTCCAACCTCATCCTCTCTCATTCTGCCCCTTTCCTTATTCCACTCCAACCACACTGGCCTCCTTACTATCCCTCAAACATGCCAAGTACACTCCCTCCCCGGGGCCTTTGAACACGCAGTATCTTCGGCTTGGATTCTCATTCCTCAAGCATCTACATGCTCCCTCATTTCCTTTAGGTGTCTGTTCATCTCATCAGACCAGCCTTCCTTACCATCTGCACTGAAATAACACCCCTCTTACCCTTTGTCTCCTTAGCCAGCTTAATCTTTCTTCTTAGCACTCACCATCATCTGACAAATCATTTATTTGTATATTTGTTTCTTGTCTGCTTACCTTTCTTTCAAACCTTGAAAAGAAGCCTTTAAGGACAGATAGGGAGTTTGTTTCATTCAGAATGTATCCCTAATACACAGTACAGGGCTTAGCTCACAGTAGGCACTCAATAAATATTTGCAAAAAATAAATATGAATAGGTCCATGAAGGAAAGAACCAAAATTCAAAAAGAGTTTAACAGACCATAATTTAAAAGATTACATTAATAGGGATAACATATTTGAGGCTCTGATCTTAGAAAGAAAATCTCGAATGAGCTAAAAAAGAAAAGGATGAAAAAGTGGCCTAATGATGCCAGAAAAAAAGAATCTAGACACTAACTTTGTATCTTTCACAAAAACTAACTCAAAGTGATCATAGATCTAAAGGTAAAATGCAAAACTATAAAACTTTTAGAGGACAACATAGGAGAGAATCTAAGTGATCTTGGAGTTGGCGGTGAGTTTTTAGATACATCACCAAAAGCAAGATGCATGAAAGAAAAAGCTGATAAATTGGACTTTAATAAAATTCAAAACTTCTGCTCTATAAAAGAAAGAAGTCTTTTCATTCTATTATAAGAATGAAAGATGAGCGTCAGACTGAGAGGAAATACTTGCAAAATACATATCAAAGGACTTGTATCAAAATATACATAGAACTCTTAAAATTCAATAAAACAAAAACTCAATTAAAAGGGCAAAGATCTGAACAGACACCTCACCAAAGATCTACAGATGGATAACAGGCAGATGGAAATATGCTCATTATATGTCATTAGTAAATCACAAATTAGAACAATAAGGACCACTACACACCTATTAGAATGGCTAACAACCAAAACACTGAAAACAGCAAATGCTGACAAGGATATGGAACAACAGGAACTCTCATTCATGCTGGTGAGAATGCAAAATGGTATAGTCACTTTGGAAGGCAGTTTCTTACAAAATCAATTATACTTTTACCATATTATCCAGCAATAGCACCCCTGGGCATTTACCCAAATAAGTTCAAAATCTATGTCCACACAAAAACCTGCACACGAAATGTTTATAGCAACTTTATTCGTAATTGTTAAAATTGGAAGCAACTAAGATGTACTTGAGTGGGTAAATGGATGAACTGTAGTACATCCAGACAATGGAATATTATTCAGCGCCAAAAGAAATAAGCTATCAAGCCATGAAAAGATAATGAAGAAGCCAATCTAAAAAGGCTATATACTGTATGATTCCAACTATACGACATTTTCAAAATGGCAAAGTATGATGATAGTAAAAAGATCAGTGGTGGAGGGAGGGACCAATAGGTAGAACACAAGGGATTTTTAGGGCAGTGAAATTAATATGTATGATACTGCAATGGTGGACACAATGCATTATACATTTGTCAAAACCCAAAGAACTGTACTACACAAAGAGTGAATCCAAATGAAAACTATGGACTTAAATTAATAATAATAGATCAATATTGGTTCATGAATTGTAACAAACATGCCACTCTAATGCAAGATGTTAATAACAGGGGAAATGGGAAGGAGGGGAGGTATATAGGTACTCTGTACTTTCTGAATTTTTCCTTAAACCTAAAACCACTCTAAAAATAAAGTCTACTATTTTTTAAAGTGGCCTAATGTACATAGCAAACAAGACATAGGAGATTTAGGGAACAAAGAGCCCAGTAAACTCAAAGGCATGATACATCAACAACAGAAGAGTGTGATCTTGGGCTGTTTAAAAGAATAGGATATGGAACGAGAGATTTGGTCCTGCTTTACACACCTCATATCTGGGTACTACACTTTAAGAGAAAAGAAAACTGGAGAACATCTCAGAGAGCAATCAGGAAGGTGACAGATTTGAAACCATATCCCTTGTGAAGAAACTGGGAATGTTTAAACTGCAAAAGGTTTAAGGAAGGGTCATGATAACATTCTTTATTATTCCAAAGACTATTATCAGGAGGAGGATTAGGCATCTTCCACATGAACCCATGGAATAGAACTAAGCCCTAGGTCAATGATTCTCAAACTACACATTATAATCATCTGGGAATGAGTGAATGAACAAACGAATGAATGAATTTATTTTGTAAATAGAGACTCCACTCCACATCAGTTATATCTAGGGAGCGAGACTGAGCATAGGTTATATTTTTAAACCTCTCCAGGTAATTAAATATTCAACCAGAGTTAAGAACTACCAACCTGTGTGTAAAAACTCCTGGGAAACAGATTTTTTCTCAAAATAAGGAAGACTATGCTAATAGTGCTTTCCTAAGATGAAATGGATTGTCTTGGAGGTTTCGTATCAGGTAGGAGGCAGAGCTTGAGGTAGGAAATGCATGCCTTAGAGTTGACAGACCTGGGTTTTAAATCAGCTCTGTTACTACTAAATGAGTAATTGGGCAGGTTTCTAGATGTTTACAACCTCAATTTCCTCATTCATAAAATAAAGATGATAACACCCAACTTCACTGGCCTATATGTTAAACAAAATCACCTATATGAAGTGCTATAATTCCATTTCTGGCAGAATGGTAGACTAAGTACCCTGCCATTAAAAATTAAAGCTACAGAGTAAAATAAGAAAAACATCTTTGATGCATCGATAAACTATAACAAAGTAAGAAATACTAAACCCAAAACTAGCACCTACATAGTAAATGCTTTGAGGGTATCTAGTAAACCAGGTGGACCTGGTTGGTTTTCAGAGTTTCACCAGTTCTAGGAAAAGCAGACAGAAATTCCAGGACTTACTAAAGGTTAGTGAGCCCAATGGGAGAACCACACCCCACTATAAGTCAGGACCCAAAGACTACACGCTCAGTTTAAGAGTGAATTTAAAACAAAGGTGTCCTACTCTTATTCCTATCCTTACCCCTGGGGACTGCAAGGAAAATTTCCTGCTCTGAAATTTGATACTAAATGAAGGGGATAAAAATATTCTGAGAATCCACAACTTTACGTTGGTCCTCACACAAGTAAGTAATCCAAATTCGTGCTACTTTGGTAATCTGAAAAACCTCAAGCTAAAAATGTAAAGGTTCCCAGGACTTCCATGTATGTATTTTGCACTGAGAAAGACACAACATTCTTTCTGTGGTATCTCTGCTAAACTGAATCTAATCATGCCAAAACAGCAGGTAAACCCAAATCGAAGGACATTCTACCAAAAAACATCTGAACTCCTCAAAAATGTTAAGACCATAAACGAAAAATGTTTGCTTGCTTGTGGAACTACCAAAAAATTAAATTACTCAAACTTGAAGGTTTTGTATTTTCAGGAAAAGAATTCTTACAGCTATAACAAGAGTTGTAATAGAGATATAATTCCACATCTTATCTCTTAGATGAAAGGTAGAGAGTTGTCCAAGCCTTCATCTAATCCTATTTGAAAAATGAAAAACTGATAATATTTGGAAAAAACAAAACTGCTTTTACTAATATCAGAATAAGACACAGCATTGATTTCTTTGCTCTTGTCTTAAGTAACAAGTGATTTTTGCTAAGTCAAGAGACGAGGGTATCGTATAAAGAGTGGAAACTTGGGGAAAATAAACATTCCAGAACCATTCTCACCTTAATGATAGTCACATCCATGCCAGATAAATGCAAAATCGGGGCAGCATTTTTTTCAAATAGAGTCCTGGCTTTGCTGTAGACAAAAGAAAAAATGAAAATATTTTAATACAAGTTCTCAAGAGGAAGAATAAAAAGCTCAAACTTCTTCTTTAGAGTAGAGTAAGAAAGACCACGGAACATGGGTTTCCTTTATTTGTTCAATTACAGAAAGTTTAACGATGAGTAATGAGCTATCACAAATAGCAAAATAGAACCTTTCACCCTGGGGCTTCCAGGAGTTTGCCCCTTATCTAATATAGTAAGTTCTTATCCATTTGGGAGACCTACAGTTCACATTCTAGTTCCTCTAGAGGAAGAATGGACACTAGATGAGACTCCATTCAGGCACCAATGCTCGATTTACTCAACAAGAATTTATTGAGCACCTACCAATCTGTGACAGACACAGGTGGAGGAGCTGGGGACACAACATGACAAAGCAGACAAAACCACTTGTCCTCATGGAACTTACTTATATTCCAATGGAAGGAGTGAATTTATTGCAACATTATTCATCTGACCCAAGGGAATAAATTGAACAAAACAGAAAATTGCTTAATTCTCACCCAGTGAGATACATCATTTTTAATAATTTCAAATACTAGAGGTATTTCCATTTCTTGAATTTTAAACCCTCGAGACAGAGCAAAAATCCTTTCCAAGAAGGCAGAATTTCTGCTAGGAAAGAGAAAAGTTTGAAATTACCTAATACAACTACAGGATAATTAATCAGAAGCTTGTCCAAAACTCCCAGGCATGGTCATGCCCTTCTCTGTGGTCCCTCAACACTTTTTATACACCTCTGTTAACAACTTTCACATTGTATGATGATTAGAGATTGCCAAGACTGTCTTCAGAACTAGACTAGAAGTCTTGCAAAAACAGATACCAAATCTTATTAATCCTTGAATCCCCTGTCCTCTAGGATTATGTATAGTACACTTAGGTACTAAGTATCTGACGAATTATGCACAAATGAATGAATGAATAAACCTGCCCCAAATGCAGACATGTAAATTATGAGGAAAATGAAATGGCATGATTATGATGTTTTCTAAGAGAAATAAACAACCCTTAGAAGAGTTTGTGTATTTCAAAAGTATCATGAACATCATTAGAAAGTAAATGCTTGTCCAATTCAGATCAGAATTTAAAAACACAACCTAGGAATTAAGGGATGCAGAAGTTACAAAAAGTCCCTTCTCCCAATGGCAGTCTCAAAGTCAAATAAATGTTGAAACATACCTATTAGTTGACCTGTCTCTTGCCCAAATATTTTCAACTATTACATAAAGAAAAAATACATAATCCTAGTACTTTGAAGAAATCAGTGTCAAACCTCTAACTTTTATATCCACATTTACTCAATCCTCTTTCTAAAAAAGATTTTTTAACTAATGATGCATCCTTTGACTTCAAGGATATTTTATGCTAGAAAGAAATACAAAGGTAGCTAATGAAAAGCATGTATAGTTATGCACAGACTAAATTCAATATCCATTAAACTGAAAAGAAATAACTACCAAATGGCATACAGAACACAAAACATTTCTCATTATGAATTAAATAAGAATTGAAAAGCCTAGACAAATTTTCAGAAGAACCATCCAAAAGAATATCTCCAATCCAGGGCCTATCTGAGCATATAATAAGCAAATTAAATACACCTTACCTTTCTACTGCTCTGAATGATTATTAGAATGAACATGAAAGGGTAAGTGAAAATTTCTCCCTTCCAGCTCACCATTTCTGGGGGCTTAACCCAACAATAAAAGGCTGAGCTATACTGCAAACAATCCTCCTTCCAGGGTTGCTTTCATTACTAGATTGATAAGAAAGGATCAGTTGGAAGCGGATCAGGTCTATTTCCTAAAAGTAAAACTCTGGAGAAGTCTCACTCTGTCAATCACAAGAAATCTCCTCCAAGTCAGTTTAAGAAATAAGAGTTGAACATTTGGGTCTTTATTCACATCTTTGTATGGATGCCATGGGTTCAGAAAATCACCAAAATGAAGGTGAAGATGTTTTTCCTTCTAATGTTCTACATAAAAGATTGAAAAGCAAGTGTTACCAATAAGACATATATTATTTATTATATAATTAAGGGTGAGATAGCACCAGGGCTAAATAAAAACTTTATGTACTTATAGCAATTTCCAGTCTCAGGCACACACACCAAATAATTACTCTTTAATATATTATTTATTAATGCTAAACACACAGTTATCTTATTTCTTAAAGCACTTGTGTAGTTTTAAACCAGTACTACAAAATGAAATAGGTACATGATAAATTATAAATTATGTGTCAGGGCAGAGCCATGATGACAAAAATAGTGCAATTAAATACTGAAAGCTTTAAAAAAAAAAAAGATGCTGGTGAGTTTCAGAGTTTCCTAGAAGCGTGAGGGGATTCACCTTGTTAAGGAGACAGTGCCTTAGAAAAGAATGACTTTCCTTCAGTGACAGTATTTTAGCCCACCTTTAGATAAAGGTATTATAGATTTAAACAAGAACCCACATTTAAAAATGCAAATATATTTACATGTAAAAAGAATCTAAAACTTCTCTGAAAAAAGTTTATTTAAAAAATGTAGACACCTCTTAGAAGCAGGACTCAAAATAACTGATTATAGCTTAAACAAATTACCATAAATTTCATCCAAAATTAGCAAGTTATTAATGTATTAGGTCTCTAAAGGAATAGAACACAGAACAGTTAAACTGAACGAGGCCGAAGGTGAGGCAGGTACAAGAGCTTCTGAGAAGGGTAGGAAAAAGAGAAGAGAAGAATGTTCTGAATTTAGCCCATGGTCAGTAACAACAATACGTTTCTCACACTGAGTGCTTACTAGGAAATGGGAATAATGCTTACTATTTCACAGGCATCATCTCCTTGTATTATATCAAAGGCCTCTATTCTATATGGTAATTTTTTAAGGTATGTGTTACTGTTTTTCTGATTTTACAGATGAGTAAATTGGGGATTTAGGAAGTTAAGAAACCCCCACAGTATTGCAGAGCTAGTAAGCAGCAAAACAGTATGCGGACCAGGCCCCTCAAACTCCCAGACCCATGCTGAGTTCTCTGCTATCTTCAGCCACAGGCCACCATTGACTACTTATCTTGAGTATTTTGATTATGTTGTGTAGGGCTTATTTATTTGCTGGTATTATTTAGCAATGGTATTAAACAAGAGTGATCGATAGGCATTATGACTGGTGTCACAATGAGGGCAGGGAGGGGCTCTAACAAAGCCCAGCGAATATGATTCAGTTAGGTAGAGTTAGACAATCCGAATTAAAAAGCTGAATTAAAAAGAAGTAAGACACGACTTTCCCTCTACCTGTGAAGCCACACTCACTGCCTCCCAAGAAATGATGAGAGAAACCAACTTCAGAGCCCAAGTTTTACCCGAGACTTACAATCTGGCTCCGACTATTCTTTTTGTTGTTGTTCTTATTATCTTAATGTCATCTGACTTAGATCTTATAGAATCCCAGCTGATACATATTTACTAATAATCTGATCCTCAGAAAAGCCAAAAAGAATGTTCTGACCATTAGGGAGAGTAAAAGGTATCTTTTTTTTTTTTTTTTTTTTACCCTCAACCCATTAATTCTATTTTTAAAAGATAAATTTTAAACAGTTTCTTCTAAAGCCATCAAGGTCTTTGTATTCACCTTTCCAATTAATGAGAGTTGCATCTAACAGTGTAAAACAATTTTTTTGCCTATGGTATTTCTTTTCATTAAGAGACTCTGAGTTCCCACACACCCCTCCCTCCCCCGACACACATCCCCCCACTTTCAATGTAGTACATTTGTTCAATGAACCATCAAGAACACATCATTATACACCCAGTTCCCAGCCACTCTTCACACCTTAATTCCCTCCCATGACCTTTCCAGGCCAGCCAGACTGGTTACAGAATGTCCTGTGCCATAACAAGGACGTAACTAGGTCACTCCTGTTTCTAGGTCCCTTCCCCTGGGCTGTTTCCTTAGTCAAGAAGAACAGGACTGTTCTCCTCCTGCCTGCTTCCTCCAAGAACAAGCTCAAGGTTCATCCATTTTGGAAACAGTATTTCTGACCTCCCAAGCCCACAGTGCTCTTAGCCAGCTCTGAACATCCTGTGGACAGAGAAGGCCTAATGATTTATGCCACAGCAGCAGAGCAGTCGTTCCCAAGGGGACCACCTTTCAAGCAGATAAGACTTCTCTGCTTGTGTTAATTCTGGAATGATTATTGAACTTCAGTTAGACAAGTTTTCTAAGTATTAGTTAGCTTTATAGTTATTTCTCATTAACTGTTATTTCTACATTACAAATGAATCTTATTGGCTAGAAGAATACTGACCCTAGTTCTTCCAATTCCACACAATCTAAATAGCTGCCTGATAGTCTGTCATTTTTTTCCCCTTAGAAAAACTGAATATATAACAAATCACAAACTGAACTACCCTTTACAAGCTGCAGGATTGAGAAAGACAGTTGCCTTCTTCACTTGAGCGTTGGGAGGAATGAGTTGATTGCCAAACACCTAAAAAGGAAAAGAGCAAAGTTTTCAGTAAAAGTCCATTTATTCAGTAAATGTCACAGATATTCTTTCATTCCAAAAAAACATAATTGCAGCAGATATGATGTCTACTCTGGGAAAGAAAAATGTTCTTTCGTGATCTCTCATTAACGAAAACACCATAAGCAACAAAGGTGTACCATTATTTAATAAGCTCAATTTTGTATTAGAATAAAAACCCTGCTTCATCTACTAGAGGTAACCTTGCTTTATTAGACATGGCTAGGTTTATTATAAACATATTACCAGTAAGGCCATAGTCTCTCAGGAGAGAAGTTTAATCTATTTGTCTTTAGTTTTCAGAGCACAATCTTTTCTTCCTTCAACTTATTACTGAAACTTATTTATGGGGGATCTTTGTGTTAGTCTTCATATCTTTATACATACAAGAAATAAACCTAATACTCTATTTGCCTTCTCTTCTTTGCAACCCCGTATGATAATTAAATAGCAGCAACTGGCAGGGGAAAAGAAATGTACTAGTATTTACTAAGCACCTAGCATTTGCCATTTTTATACACTTTACTCTTAGTTCTCAGAAACCAAGGGGGTATGAAATAATCTTATTTTTTCAGTTAGAAAGCCAAGAATCAGGAAGATTAAGTTACTCAAAGTTACAGAGTTGATAAATTAAAAGCTGGAATTTACACCTATCTAACTTCAAAGCCCAAACTTCTAATCTTTTAGTTCTAAAGAGCAGAGAAAGGATGAGGTAGAATTAAGAGGCAGAGGACTGAATGTGAGAGTCAAAATGGGACCCGAATGGGAGCTATTGCTATTGGAGAAGATGGTCAACAGAAAGCATGGGAGCAGGAAAGCACCAAAAAGAGCACAAACTGGAGTCTTGGATGGTTGGGGAGCAGGTCTAGGATAATAAGTGGAATTCTAGTATACAAGTACAAAGTAAAGATAGGAGAAAAACAAAGTTATGCAAAGATTTTTTTATTGAATAACTCACTCTACATCTACCACCTCCCTGACAGTCTATTAGGGAACCTTTCTCACCATTGTCTATTTCTTGCTTTAAAATATACTTCTTTTTCTGAAGACTTCAGAGAGGCTGTTTCTTTGTAAAAAAGTTTCTAGTACATTGTAATTTCTATTCTGTTCTCATTCTTACTAACTTAGACCTTAAGATTTTGCTGCCAAATATCTAAATATGTAACTTGTTCTTTTTCTATCTGTATTATTTCTAGAATGTGGCCAGAAATGATTTCATTAACCAGGCTCTCTGGCCTACCAGATTCCAGATCTGTAGTACTAGATTATTCCTCCTTGTCCTGGTTTCTTAGTCTCTAGAATCCTTACCTAACTGCAGCTCAAGTCTCAGATTCACAGTGGGATAAGGAATTTATGGGAGATTACATTGAGCTGAGTTTATGTGAGAGTTTAAAAAAAAAAGATCATATTCTTTCAAGACCATAAAGGGAAGAACACAGACAGGAAAATGACTAGTGGAGGCTATCGGGATGACTCCACTTTCATCTGTCATAATGGAAGGAGCTAAACATCTGCAGGGGAAGTGGAGAATTAGAACAGTAGAAAGAAGTAAATACACAAGAGGGAGAAAATAACTGAAGGAACATGGTCTCTGAAGAAGTAAGAGGAGATGGAATTCAGAACAGAGGTGGAAGCATTTAACTTCATTAAGAAAGGGAGGACCCTACAACCACACAGGTCTACAGTTCCTTAAAGAGAGAAAGGGTTCCCCTCCCAAGAGGGTTTTCCAGTTGCAAATGGTTGGCTTGGGGTGGGGATGACCTTGAATTTAATACTGAAGTTTATATGAATGGATTTCTAAAACAAATTAGAGCCATATGAGGTAATACATTTAAACAAAAAAGTGATCAAATTCTTAAAACGCAGATTCAGAATAGCTAGATCACAATCACTAAAGACAAGAATTTATTAATAGTATCTATTGTCACTGTCATCCACGAAAACATTTCAGAAACAAACATATGGTTTGCCACTCACTTCTCTCACTGAAATGCTTCATACCTTTGCCATTTTTTACTTTAATGTTTCTTTTTTGGTATTTCTGGCATCATATGCTCAAATGACATATAACAAAAAGGCAACTCAGTCACGAAACTTCATCTGCAAGGTATAATGTACAAATTGGGGGCGGGGAGGGAGCAAAAATGTGGTCTTAAATTTGAAAGGATTTACGATTCAGCTATAATTAATACAACCAGATAAATGAATCTTTAAGTAATTTAAGTAATCTCATGGAACTGGGAAAATAGTACGCATGATATGATCAGTTGTACTTTGAGATGAGCTTTAAAAACATGAATCAACAATTTTAAGAAGACTCGACTTTTAGAGGTAACACCTGTTCTGAACTGATATGCTTGGGGGTTATTCGGATCAGGGATGTTCAGGATTTAGCCAGATTTTCAAGGACAACTGCAGATACAAACAAATTCCCTGAGCTTCAGCCAGTCATGTGTTCTTGGGACTGATCCAGAAGCAAACAAGTCTAAAGTGGTGGGTGTCAGAATTGCTCTTCACCAGATGGTTAACTTCCTCGAGTTCTACTCAGAGTTGGCCCTAAGCCTGATTCATCCCTTGATGGGGGGGGAAAAATAGCCAAACTGCACTGATGCAAGACACCGTGCAAGCCTCGTGGAATAGCCTGAGTTTCCTGCGCAATGGAGATAAAGTAGGTTTTAATTTTATCATATTAAATGGTATTACCTGAGCTTCTTGACAGGCTGCTCTCCTTAGCAGGTTATCACTACCAAAGTAAACAAAAGAGAATAAACATTAGTTTTAATGGCAGATTAAAATCCATATAAAATTTGAGGTTTTGTTTATTTTTTAATATATGCACCTCTCCCCTATAAATACCCAAGTGAAAGTTTCTTAAAGATCTGATAACAAATCATAGGCACATTTGAAAAATATGTTCTGTAAATGAAATTTTGTGTTAAGTATTTCCATAGTATGGTAGGCAGAGTAATACCCCTTCCCCCGAAAATGTCCACATCCTAATCCCCAGAACTTGAGGATATGTTACTTTACATGGCAAAAGGGCTTTTATAGATGTGATTAAATTTAAGGCCTTGAGATGGGGAGATTCTCCTGGATTATCTGGTGGGCCCATTCTAACCACAAGGGTCCTTAAAGCAGGGAAACTTTCCCAGTTATGATAAGAGGCAGATGTGACTATGGAAGAATGGTCAGAAAAATGCAACTTTGTTGGCTCTGAAGATGGAAGAAGACCCTGAGTCGAGGAATGTGGTAGCCTCTAGAAGCTGGAAAGGCAAGACAATGGGCACTCCCCTAGGGCCTAGCAGGAATGCAGTCCTTATCAGCACTTTGTCTTAGCCCAGTGAGACCTATGTTGGACTCCTAATCCACAGAATATAACATCTATCATCATAAATTTGTGGTGTGTTGAACCACTAAGGTTGTGGTAATTTCTTAAGTCAACAATAGGAAACTAATATACATATCCTGCATTTTTCTTATTCATTGGAAATACTCAGATCATTTGCCAGAAGTAAATTTCATGTTTAGTTGCTTCTGTTTTATCCAAATTGCTTACTTTTTATATCATTGTCAGACACTCAATTATATCATAAATGAAGAATTTTGTCATAAGGCAAAATTTTGGCTTCGAAAAACAAAAGCATTCTGTCAGAATGTGATCATCTATTTAACATAAAGATCTCTAAAATGTGTTTATACCACAAATGCATTTTAAATGGCTCCAATTGCTTCTAAAGGGCTCCAGAATCTTCATCTAAGAGTTCGTGCTAATGCACATTGCTGGCATTGCTAAGATACTAACTTCAACCTGGTTAATGACGGTTAAGAAAATTAATACCCAGAATAGATGAACGATAATCAATTTACAGGAAAAAAATTGAAAAAAGGGTTATTTTACTTATATTCTTTTTCTAGACATTTTTTATAATATTGAAGACCTTGAATTTTGCATTTCTGCAGTAATTCAAATCTGATTTTGACATTTAAGGTTGAACAAAAATCTATATAAAATTTGAGGGATTTTTTGTTGATTTTTCCACCTGGGCAGTAGGGGAGCTGAGTCACTCAAGCAAATGGGGACTGGGCCTAGCTATACAGGCCACCTTGTGGGCTAGACTTGACAAGGGATCTGTCTCCTGAGAATCTTTGTTATTGAACAAAGGGAATACAGTTTCCAGCCTCTCCTAACTGCGCTCTTCCAGGCACTGCCTTTAGTGCTTTCCTCTAGTACTGCGGTTCCCAACCCCCAGGCTGGCACCAGTCCATGGCCTGTTAGGAACCAGCCACACAGCAGGTGAGGAGCAGGTGAGCAATCAAAGCTTCATCTGTATTTACAGCTGCTCCCCATCGCTTGTATCACTGCCTGAGCTCTGCCTCCCCCTCCTCCAGAAAAATTGTCTTCCACAAAACCCATCCCTGGTGCCAAAAAGGTTGGGGACTGCTGCTAGTAGACTGAATCCCTTGTGCTTCCAATCTCTCCTCCTGCAAAGACACCCTGTGGATTTTTCTGCACAAGCCCTCTATAAAAGCTGCAAACCTGTCTCTACATCTCTGTCCATTTCCTCCAATTTTCCTCCCAGGCTCCTCCCCCACAACAAAGGACAGACCTCTGAAGGCAACAGGCTCCTCTGGGTCATTAGGAGACAACATCACTCTTACTACATTTTCAGCCACACTGATGTCCACGGACCTAGCTGAAAAGAGAAGAGCCCCAAATATGTGCAAGAATATGGGGAAGCACCTTGGATCATTTTTTTTCTAAATTCTTTGCTGCTAGAAGTAAAATTTTGATGGTTAACTTATGATTAAGTATATTATTAAAGATCTCAGCTTTCTTGAGCTTATTAATTCTGCTTGATTTATCAGAGTGCTATTCAAAATCAAAAGATCTTGTGATAGTTAATTCCTTGAATTTAATGTGCCAAATGAAATATGCCATCAACGACACCTGTTAGAAAGCCAGAATATGAAGAAAATCTCATTATCATTGTACTTAACTTTATTTAATATCAAAAATGGTATCAACCATCTTAACTCTCTGAAACAGGCTGTTCCTAAAAAATCAAACACATCCTCAAAAAATAAAAAGATTTCTCCCATTGAGATATTCTGATGATCTATGGCAAGATCTGAAAACTATTTCGACAAAGAAATTCCAAAAATGTTTCAGTAATGGCAGCATTGTTGGAATAAAAGAGAATATAACCTAAAATTCATAGAGTGACTACCATGTGCCAGGTACTGTGGCAGTCATTTTCATAAACCTTTAATTTTTGTGACAACCTTGCAAGGCAAGCGCTCTGTAATATAAAATATTCTCACGTTACAAATGAGGAAGCCGAGGCTCAGAAAGGAAAGTGACTTCCCAAGAGTACAGTGTTACTAAGCGGTAGAGCTGGAATTCAGACCCATGCCAACCTGACCCTAAACAAATGCTTTAATGCTTTTTCTTCTTAACTTCAGAAAATACTGAATGGGCAAATACTCATTTGGTTGTATACTTTATAGCACATTTATTAATCACATTGCTTCCTAGTCTTATCTAATATAACTTTTACAATTTACATTCATATAATGTTTTTAAAAAGTTCGGATGGGATAAGGCTCCCAAAAGTAGTTGTTGAAACAAACTCATTTAACACAAATGGCACAATGAAAAGGATTTGGTCCTGCCCTGAAGCAGCTTAGGATCAAGTAGCAAAGAAAACAGCTCCTGGTAAATATTGGTGGTACAGTAAAAGATGTGTTTCTCGATAAATAATATGCCAAGCACTGTACTAGGTATCTGGGATATGCTGCTAAGTACGCCCAACATTCCGTGTCCTCATGAAGTTTACAGTTTGGAAGGGAAGGAAGACAATTCAGCAATCATGATGCAATTTGACTTTTATGTACCCCATAAAAGGGGCACATAATGGGGGCATCTAACTTAGTTTTGATGGAATTAGAGAAGGCTTTTTATAGGATGTGACACTGCAGCTAAGATCTAGGGAAGACATTAAAAGTAGCCAGGCAAAGATAGAGAGTAGAATCTAGGCAAAGGAAACAGCATGTTAAAGCCTGCAGATTCTAGAACATGACAATTTTGGAAAGTGAGAAAGTAGTTCAGGACAGCTGAGGAAGCAGCAAGAGAGGCGGGAGGAAGTGCAAGAAGTCATGTAAAGGCCAGGTCACCCAGGGCCTTTTAAGCTCTTCAAGGAAATTTGGTTTTTTTGTTTTGTTTTTTTCAAAATTTTTACAGGGTAAAAACATTTGAGTTCCATCTATTGCATTTGCACCACCCAAGTCAGAGCTACAAGCGTGCCCCTCCCAGACTGTGTGTGAATTTACCCATCCCGTCCTCCCCCCTCCCACCTGCCCGATCCCCAATGAATGTTAATTCCATATGTGCACATAAATGTTGATCAATTAGTACCAATTTGATAGTGAGGACATATGGTGCTTGTTTTTCCATTCTTGTGATACTACACTTAGTAGAATGGGCACCAGTTCCATCTAGGGTAATATAAGAAGTGCTAGATCACCATTGTTTTTTGTGGCTAAGTAGTACTCCATGGTATACATTTACCACATTTTATTAACCCACTCATGTGTTGATGGGCACTTGGGTTGTTTCCACATCTTTGCGATTGTGAATTGCACTGCTATAAACATTTGAGTGCGGGTGCGGGTGTGTTTTTTATAGAATGTCTTTTTTTCCTTCAGGTAGATGCCCAGTAGTGGGATTGCTGGATCAAATGGTAGATCCACTTGTATCTCTTTAAGGTATCTCCATATTGCTTTCCATGGAGGTTGCACTAGCTTGCAGTCCCACCAGCAGTGTATGAGTGTTCCTATCTCTCTGCGTCCACACCAACATTTGTTGTTTTAGGACCTTTTAATAAAAGCCATTCTCATTGTAGTTAAGTGATATCTCATTGTGGTTTTGACTTGCATTTCTCTGATGATGAGAGATGTTGAGCATTTTTCATACGTTTCTGGATCTTATCCTAAGGGCCATAAGGAGCCATTAAAGGGTTTTAAGAAGAGAACCTACATGACCAGATTTACGCTTTAGAGGGATCGTTCTGCTTGCATCGTGAAGGCGCATTGGTCAGAGCTAAGGCTGAACCTAGTGAAACCAGGGAGGCTCCCTCAGTAACACAAGCCAGTGATGACGACCAGAACTAGGGCTGTGGCAGGGGGATGGAGAGAAAAGGACAGATTCAGCAGATATTCAGGAGGCAAACCTGACGGATGGTTCATGGGGATGAAAGGAAAGGGAGGGTTCAAAGACAGTGCCCACCTTCTGCGTTAAGCAATCTGGTGGACAGAGATGGAATGAGGTAGAAGGTATAGGTGTAAGCAGGAGAAAACTGAGGTTAGTGCTGGATCTGTCAATCTGAGATAGTGGTGAGTCCAGGTGGAGGCATCTAGAGGACAGCTAGAAATAAAGATCTGGAGTTCCAGACAGCGATCTTGGCCATGTGTAATAGAAGGAATGAGAGTGGATAAGATCACCTATATGAGTGGGGTGAGAAATAGAAGAAGCAGGAATAGATACCCTGAGCATGGGGACAGTTGACAGAGAACACCAAATGAGTCTCAAGTAAATTGACACTGTACTTCATTTAAAAGTCAAGGGAAAAATCTGGTGGATAACTGAAGGAAAACTTGTTATCTCCCACCTTTGCCCTTGATGCTGCCTCTACTCTGGCAAACTGTATGTTTTTCTGTTCCTAAAAGACACAATAAACTTTACACCTCCAAGGATTTGATCGTTTTATCCCTCCCTTCAAAAAAGGGCCAAATCAATACAACCCACGCCCTTACCCCACCACACACAAAATTGCTTCTCTTATGAACTTCTTGAAGTCATGGATAATTCACCATTTTCTCATCCACAGCCCACAGCACAGACTCTTGTAGATAGAGGGTACTTGACAAATACTTGTTTAATAAATAAGTGGCAAATGTTTGAACAGGAGAGATTGACTCACTGTGCTCAGACAGGGAGACTTTGTCCTGCAGGAAAAGCTGAAGGTTATTCCTTGTATGAGATTTGGTATTCTTGAAACAACAGATCAGCTTGGATGGTTTTTCACTGTGATTACACCAAAGGGCAAGAGTAAGTGTCATTATGGTGTAGTGTAGGATGAAAAACTTTACCAGATCAAGAAGCTCCCAGGGTGTGTGTGTGTAGAGTGTAATGGAACTAGTACCCTCTAAAAAGGCTAAACAAGGAGTTCCTTCTGGTGCACCAGGAAGCACCACAAGAACTGTCCCAGTGGATGAACTCTGAGTCTGGTTATCACAAAATTCTAGATTACTAATGGGTTAAGAATTTAAACGTGAACAGAAGACCCTGTTTCTAAACAAACAAACAAAAAGTATAGTACATAAATTCCAAGCCCATGTTCTTTCCACTGCACCATGCTGTCTCCTGAGAACTACGGTTAATATAATTTAAAAGATGTGCTACAAAATGTAGTCATATCAAAGAGGGTCCCTGCAGATCTGTTCAGTACTAAAATGCAGGTTTTTTGACAGCAAGAAATTAAAAGCCTCTAGATTAGAAAATGAAAGAAATCTGCTGATGTCACTCTGCCCGAGGCTTTAAAGGAATAAGAACATGCCTGCTACTATAGGTAATGAGATGCTCTCAATTTATTCTAAGCCATAAATGTTTTATTTATTACTTTAGGACTGCAAAATGAGATAAGTTGTTATTCCAATAACAACGTTACATGGCAAGAAAAAGCACATTGATCCATCCTATTTCCCAAAAAGAGTATTTCCCACTATAGTCTAGAGGCAAATTGTACAGCAATTTCCACCACTAGCTTTTCCCTTGGTGCATGCAAATACAGTTTTTGCTTTACACAAAACAGATGTTTATAACAACCACTTCAACTTATTCAAACTTCCTAGAACAATTAATCATTACATTGCCAGTGGCTATGCCCACTGCTTGCCCATGGAGCAGCCAGAATGGAGTTGAAATGGAAGCAAAGACAAAAACAAATCTTAGAGAAGTGTGTGCAGAGGGGGAGGGCTTTCCCAAACTGAACATCACACTCCCCTCCCCATACTCCCAATTCCCCACATAAACAGACGATGGCTGCTGCAGCTGCAGTGAGCCTCTGTATTGTACAGAAAAATAGTGACCATCTCTGCCAAAGGGAAAGACACCTGACCAAGCAGGAGGAAATGTATCCCGCTAAGGAAGAATGCCTGATCTTTCCACCTCTGATCACAGAGGCCTAAAGAATATCATTTGGAGAGAAGATAGTGTGACAGGTTGGAACACCAAGGAAACAATGAAAATGTTAATTATTTTTAAAAGGATTTCAGGGACTTTTGGTCTGGTCTTTCAGTTTAACCAAAAGATGTTATCTCTTCTTGTTCTTGAGCCTTCCCCAATGTGCTACCTGCTACTGAAGAAACTTCTATCTTCTTACCTCTCCCAAGTGCAATGTCATAAAGAAGTTCCCTAATGTCATGAAAGCACAAAGGGTCAGGAAGAAATCCTATTGATAGCCATTCGTTAAGTGGGGACTGTCTTCATTTCAATGCCCTGAGATTGAATAGAGAAGGTGAGAGAAAATAAGGGCCACAGAGGCAATCACTGGCATTAAAACTCCATCATTCATGTTGTTGAGTGTGAAAAGTTTAGCAAAAAACAAAGTTAACAAATTCTACCATCAAATGCAAAGGACAAGTATATGGCACGACCTCCTTCTAGACTAGTAAAAAATATACCAAACTTGCATTCAGGAATTTTGAGGTCAAATGGCTCCTCTGAATGAATTTCTTTAGTTGGTGGTGTACTTAATAATGCAAGGATTAACATTTTTAATAATATTAAGCAAGCCAAAAGCATTTTCCCAAGAATGTATTTGCTAAAATGAGAGGGAGTTAGGAAAGAAGGAAGTCAAGTTCATAGTTAGCAGGAATGAATAGCCCAGCATCGAAATTGATAAAATATTAATAGCTGCTCTGAGGAAGAGAAATGAACCAACACAAATGTCTCAATGAAGTCAATCCTCCCAGCAGACTTTTGCCAAAATAAGTTTTACCCATTTAATACATAAGATTATGATTCACTCCAGGGATATGAATTTGCCCATAGTTTAACCATGGATTCCTGAATATTCACAGCAATTTTCAAGTCTATAATCTCTATTTTTACTATCTTTATTTATTTCTTTGTCAAAGTTTAAAAGCCCCATCACAGCCAGGCAAATAAAATGCCTTTGTCAAAGGCATGCAAGCCCAAGTTACATTTCTTGGAAATCTAAATTTCTAAGTTTGGAAGAGTCCTTAGAAATTATCTAGACCAAAGCTTTTCAACCTCCCCTCCACAAACCCCGATCCCCGTCAACCAAATGATATGACAATATCCCATTAGTATCAAAGTCCACTACAGCAGTGATTCTCATTTGGGCAAACACACACACACAGCAGTAGTTCCAACCTTAGATCTCCAAGCTCCAAGTGATTCTGGTATGTTCACTTAAGCAGGGTACTCTCATCTCCTTTGAGCACCTAGAAAATAACTAATTGTTCTAGTCTATGAAAACTTCCAGCTTGGGGATTTGCCCACTGTTAGAAGTTACTAAAAGGCTTAGTACTAGAACTTAAGTCTCCTGATTCTCAATATGGCATTTTTTTCCCTAAATACTCTGCTTCTCTTCAGTTCTCTACAGACATTCCTGAATGAAAAAAAAAAAAATGCAATCAATAAAGCACTGTCCACCGTTTCATCATATACGCAGGCAAATGCCACACTTAGTCACCTCAATTCATGATTTATCACTACAGTGATTACTATATTTTTTCTTTCCTGCAAGTGAGCTTAGGAAAAAAACCAACTAAATCTAACCCCACTCTTTATTCATTAACGCAAGGACACTCATTAGCCAAAGACTCAACCTCTGCCCTTGAGTAGAAGTCCTCACCTATACAACAGCTAAAGGATGCAGTGAAACTCTAGTTAGTGCCTATTCCTTCTCACCCTCTGACATACAGTATAGACATCCAAAAACTACATCTTCCAATCTCATTAGATCCCAGCGACTTTAGTCTACACTTAAATGGAACAAGCTACTACTTATGAATATTTCAAGTACCTTCTAATTTCTCTAGTTTTCTCCACACAATTTGTTCCTCCTCTAATTCAGGATAGGAAATTACTTAATGAGAAATGGCATTCCCTGGGGGGTGTCCTTTCACATAACTAAGCTGATCATTTTGGCCTGCTCTGTAGAACTTTTCATTAACTACAGGGAAGGTTCTGCAGTTTATCCCTTCATTCTATTGACCAAGACAAATGCAAGTGGAAGAAGCCTATGTCTTCACAGTTTGCTTTTTCTCCTCTTTGGACATTCTATTTTCACTCTCTTATTCTAGCCTCAGGTTTCCACAAGATACCAATTTCTGTCCCTATACTGCCGTTCGCAAGAGCCCAAGACAGTTAGCTGAGTTCTGTCAACACTAGAAGAAAAGTTCTGTCTCTGATTGGCTGCTATGTTTATGCTGCAGTCCAGACTATACTACCATTAGGCAATGCTCTGGCTGCCACTAATGGGCATCTTTCTTTGAGCTTCTAGCACCACACATTTTTTCCAATGATTTCTACCCCTAACTAATTCTCAAAGTACTGTCATTCATTCATGGTCCATTCATTTCTTCTATTTTCTGCTCTTTTTTCTATCCATTCATTTCCATCAAACACTCCAAATTAAACACTCTATGCCAGATACCATTCTTCTATATACTATGTAATGTAATTTTACTAGGCAACCAAAACACTAATTTTTTCTGTTCCATCAGCCATTATACATTTGCATACACAATTATAAACAAATATTGAGTCTCAATTATATATAAGATACTCAAATCTATTTATATAGAAAAAAGAGAAGACAGAAAATAGACTGCATAGAGATTATGACAGCTATTCAAGAAGGTATAGGATTGAAAGAGTCCTTTCCTATCTCCCTATGGCACAAGAAACTGTTCTCTATAAATAATGTGCATGAAATAGTATTTACTTTGGGCTTTAGGATACATGACAGAGCTGGACAACTTCTGACCTATAAATGCATAAATTAGTAGCTACCATTGTCAGTATTTTTGCTGTTCTGCAACATGAAATATTTGAGATGTCAGTTACTACCTAGAGAGGGGCTAGTTTGAGCATTAGCTACGGTTATTCTCTGCAGTGCCTGAAAGAGCTAAAATCACTGAAAATAAAAATCCCTAAAAGTTATGTGAAATCAACAAAACAAAATACAACTTGAATATATCTCCTGCTTTTCCATCTCAGCACCCCACAGATATATGGAAGGAAGTAAAATAAATAATATAGAATTTTTTAAAAAGAAGAAATCGTTTTTCTAGATAATCTAACAAAAGATTTGAAAGAAAAGGGAATATAATTAAACTTCATTGTACCCTTAAAAAAAAAAAGTGCCTCTATTCCTTATCAAATCCTGGCTGACAGGCATGTTATTTAATTGCCCATAAATGAGCTTCTTTAAATAGCACCCATTAATACCCCAATTTCAACATCAGCCTGTGCACACAGAGAAAAAGATGAACTGTGAAATGGCTAAAAAGCAAAACAAACTGCTTTCTTAAAATTTCAACAAAATCTGAAATGAAGAAATGTTTCCACGAGGGGGAAACAACCTCCCTACATTTCGCAGCTGATGAAGTAGCTGGGCCCAGACCAACGATGCAAAGTCAGAGGCTAATCTGAACTGATGTCAAGGTAAAACATCTGCTTTGTCAGAAACCCCAAAGATGCTGAAAAATGAAGCACGAGACATTACAGAAACCATAATCTGTACCAAAAGGAAATCTATGAATCTAGTCAAGTGTGGCTCATGCGTAATTCACCCTAGGATCTAACCCATTTCCCCCTGGATAGCCTGTCAGGGTCTCAAACTCCACAAATGTAAAACAGAATGTAATACCTCCTCCTTAAACCAATTCTCCCTAGTGACTTTCCTATTTCTGTATCACCAGTGATCCTAGTCTTGAAGCCAAAAAATAATTTCTCCTACCTTCCTCTTCTTCAACCAAACATCCAGTCAATCACTAGTAATAATGATGACCAGTCTTTACCAAGGGCTATCAGCAGGGCACAGTACCAGGCACTTGACACACATCGACCACCTCATTTAAACCTTACAACTAACCTGACAAACAGATATAGTCATCTCCATTATGCTGATAAGGAAACAGAGGCTCACAGGTTAAGTTGGTTAAATAACTTGATAAAGGCCACATAGCTAAGAAATAGTGAAACCCAAACCAAATAGACACGCCCCTGCCTTTGACATCTGTGCTCATGTATTATTCACATTGTCACAATCTCATATCTACCCACTCATTTTTCCATTCCTAATGCCATCACTCTGGTTCAGGCCTTTATTATCTTTTATGTAAACTACTGAAATGCCCTCTTGGCCTTCGAATTTTTCTCCCTCAAATGTATCCTGCACAGGGATGCTGGATTAAAACTTCTCAAGTACCACTTTGTTTATGACATTCTCCTCCTGTTAAAATTTTTCACAACTCCTCAAATACTACAGAATTCCTACATTCAAAGCCTTCCATAATCTGGCTTTTCTCCCATCCTAGTGAAAACACGCAACTCTATAGTCAAGTCAAATTCTTTGCCAATCTCCAAAACACACGGTGCATTTCCATTTTCTGCCCATGAATAAGCAATTAATATCAGAACACTGTCCCATTCACTCTCTTGGGCCCAACTCAATTGACAAATTTGTTATGATGCTTTCTCTGATGGGGAGGGGAAAGTCAAAAGAAAAGAAATACTATTTCTGATTGAGAACTTTCTTTGTGCCAGGCACTGTTCTAAAAAATCTGCATAAGAACCCAGTGAGATGGGCACTACTGTTCTCCCCAGTTTACAATAAAGAATTGAAGCATGAGCAGTTAAGTGACTATCCAGGGTCACAAGGCAGTGTAAAGTCAAGATTCAAATCCACACGGTCGGGCTCCAGAGCCCCCGCTCTGCCCCCCTTAATCATTTGGCTCTAGTAAACTATTGGAAGTAATCCTTCTTAACTTTCTCATGGATGGGTCAGGCTGATCACATCTGAATCTACTGATCAACCCTGATATCACCAAAAAGAGGACACTTGGAAACTATGTATTAATAGCTCCTGAAAGAGTAAGAAATCCACCACACACCTATAAGCATCCTTGTCAGATAAATTACACCAGAATCCAATTATGCCCCCAGGTCAGTGCTTCTCAAACTTTAATGTGCATACAAATCACCTGGGGAGCGGATAAAATGCAGACTCTAACTCGGAGGGCTCAGGTTGGGGCCTGAGATTCTGCATTTCTAACAAGCTCCCAGGAGATAGCTGTGCTGCTGGACCTCAGCCCACACTGCCAACAGCAAAGCTCTGGATCTATTCACCAGTTGATGAGACACAGGAGACAGAGGAACAAATTAAACAACTCATGGCTGGGGCTAGAGTGAAGCGAGTAAGGCACTTGCCTCAAATGCAAAATTTAAGGGCATGCCAAAAAACACAGTAATAGAAATAAATATTTTAAGACGATATTTTACAAAATCAAAATGAATGCAAAAACCTATGATGAATCTAATATCACAGTTTTAAATGAAGTCAGACTCAGAGTTACTGATTTTTCTTGTTGACTCAGGCTCCAGGATGGCTCTGCACAGCACTAAACACTATATGGAAGCCATCTGCCAAATCTAGGGCATGGAAAACTCTACAGGGCAAATGTACACCTGGTTTCTAAAACAAATAAATACTATCAAAAGCAGGAGAGTTAAAGTTTAAGAGACAGACACTTGCTTTGATGTTGATTTGAACAAAACTAACTGTAAAACAATTTGGAGATACTAAGAAAAATATAAGACTATTAGCTGGCATAAAAGAATTATTTTTTATTTTTTCAGGTTCGTGATGATGGCATCGTGATTTCTTTTTAGGTCCTTATCATTGGAGTAAAGTACTGACGTATTTATAGGTAAAATGATACAAAATCTGGGATTTGCTTTAAAATACTCTATAAAAAAAAAAGTTGAGGATATGAAATGCAATTAGTGAAATGCTGATATCTGTTGTAGGTGGGTAATATTACATGGGGATTTTATTACACTATTCTAATTTTTATATGCTTAAAATTTCCATAATAAAAAGCTTTTAAAAATTAATCCTTTTTCCTTAGGCACCCCTAATATTTACTTTGTACCCCCCACCCCCCGAACAGGACATAGCACATACTGCCTTATACATCTATAATCAAAAGAGATGCTTTTAATATGTGCGAGGAGCTGTGATGATCTCAGTTAAGTGTCACAATAATGTTGGGACATACCGCACAGGTGAATGAAAGTGAAGTTTAGCAAGCTTAAATAACTTGCGAAGCTACACATCTGGAAAGTGGCAAAGGCAAGACTTCCCCAGACCTGACTGACTCAGAAGCCCAGACTTTGAAGCACTAACAACCTCTCTTACGCCACATGGGTATTGTGGTAGTAAACCACCTCAGCTCACAGTTCTTCACATCACTCATGGTACCTAAGACACAGTTGCTATTTTGAGTCATTTTGAGAGGTTAGGATCAGGACTGACTCATTTTAAATTGTGACTCTGACACTTACCAGCTGTGTGACCTTGGGAAAATTACTTAAACTTGCTGTACTTCAGTTCCTTTGTCTGTATAGGGCTGTCAACCTCATATAAATATGAGATTAATAACTATCTCATAGAGTTATCAGGAAGATAAAATGAGTTAATAAATGTAAAGTGCTTAGAATTGTGCCTGGCACATGGCAATCACTGATTAAGTGTTAGCTATTATTATTATCATTATTACTAAGTTCTCAATAAAATTGAATGACACTGAACACACCCCTCAGGCAAACTCATAACTATTTATTTTTACCTCTTCTAAGGAATTGTTTTTGACCACAGAACTTGAAAGGTGGTTCCCACCAATGCTTAGAAAAGCCAATATATAGTAATCAAGATTAATGTTCCCATGTTTGGAGAAAAAAATTCCAACATTAATTAAAACCTATAAACACAGGGCCCCATACCACTGCTACAGTATCACATTTGCTTTGCAAGCTTAACATTGAAGGATTTATGGTATTTGTGGGAGTTAGGGATTCTAAACTGAAAGGCTAGATCCCCCAATAATAAATGGGAGGAAGCCGTGGTCACAGGCCAAGGCAGATGGCAGAACTGGTGTCAGAAGCACTGAGCCAAAGGAGTAAAATGAGACCTGGGAGCAAGAACTGAAGCAGGAGAGGAGCCGCTGCTAACTCCTGAGACAAGGCGGTTAGTCGAGGTGTGCCAAGGCCCACCAGCCAAAATCACGGGAGACAGACCAGAGCCAGGAAGAGCCAGGACAAGGTCCCCAGTGATGCAGGAACAATCCGAGCTCAAGTTAGATAGAGAAGGGTTCAGACACGGATTGCTGCTTTTTAAAAGCTTATGCTAGGCCTCTTTTGTGGTTATGTTGCGTCAGTCTTAAAACTATACTTTTCCAAGCTGTCTTGTTACATGTGGAAAGTGAAATAAGATTCAGATTTTCTTAGCTCACATAGGAGATCCTCATCTCCCTTCCCTACATGTCGTCTCTCAAGTCACTCACTGCCCAGTCACCAGTAGCACTTAGTTTTAACTCCCAAAGTGCTGAGCATTTATTATATCAAATTTACAATTATTAGCATTTATGGAACCCTTATATCTGACAGACATGATACTAAGAGCTTTCCTCTTAATTTCATTTCCTCTTAATATAATCTTTCTATGACCCAATGAGATGCTGTTATCATCCCCATTTTACAGATGAAGAATCTAAGGCTTAGAGAGCCCTGGGCCACACTGCTAAAAGGAAGTGTCAGGTCTGTCTGACTCCAGAGACAACTTTTATACTACACTGCCTCCTTTCCTGTGCTACTTTTTAGTAGCAGACTCTTTACTACTTTTAATAAAAGGGCCAGAAATGAGTGAGAAACTATTGCAGGTAAACTGCTGACATGAAAAGCTGAAAAACCTGGAACATAATCTTCCCCAGGGAACTCAGACAGCTTGGTAAGAGCAGTTGAAGAGGAATGAGCAATACTTAAATTGTCTTTACTTTCAGCAAACAGGGTCATTTCCTCCTTTTCAATTGTTCTCCCTGAGTTCAGGGCAATCCCTGCTGCTCCTGTCAACTATCGTGACCTGTTGTGGAGAAATTATGCAGAGGGGAAATAAATCACAGATTTTTCTTTGAAACTTTGGAGAAGGCAGTAAAAAAAAGCGGAGGAATTCCCAATGGAGACGAAAACTTATAAATACAGTAACAATGAATAAAGCCTGCAAATAAATATCTGGTGTCAAAAGACAAATTAAGGGCAGCAATCAAAAAGGGACAAATAAAAATACAATATGCAATTTTTCACAAATCTATTACAAAAAAGTTACTTTTTTTCTATTCACACAGAATGTAAAGAGAAGCAAGATCTGAGCTGGAAAAATATGATGACCCAAAATCTATTCATCATACCTGAAAACAACCATGTAGTATGCAGAATGAGAATGGAATGTGGGGGACACCAACTTTTAAGGGACAAGCAGAGCAAGAAGATACCCTAAAGGAAATTGGAAAGGATACGGCCACAGAGAATCAAATGTGGCAAATAAGAATTGAAAAGTATCCATTTAATTTAACAACTAAGTGGCCATTAATGACCTTGTCAAGAGCAGGTTCCATCAAATGATGGGATACAAGCCAGATTTTACTAAGCTTATTCTGAAATGGAGGTAGGACTGTAAGTGTGAGGCACACTTGTGAGAATGGTGTCAGCAGAACAAGAGACCTAGGGCAGCAAATACACGGGAATGCA
>RJWJ010012056.1:0-42463 GCA_004363605.1 Indri indri
AGGAAACTAATACGCCCTGCATCCCTCTTTAGCTGATCTTCTAAGACGCTCCTTTCTCGTACAAACTTCTTCATCAGCTCGATTCTTTTCCCATTCATTCTTCGAATCAATGTAATCTCTCCCCAGATTGTACCCAGAATATTTTCCTACCGTTTCTCATTCTGAAACTGTCCCATTGCTAGAATTTCGTCTCTTTGTCTCCTTCTCAGAGTGTTAGCTACAACTCAAAAACATAATCCGTGAAATTTTCCCTTCAAGCGGAAGCTGTTGCCTCTGGCCCTGCCCACCGTGAACCTTGTGTCCTCATGGACAGCAGACACTCTGCTCCCCTTGCCGGCCCTCTCCTTCCTGTGGTTGGAAATCTTCTCTCGGGGTGTGATTTCTTGGAAGAAGGAGGAACATGGAAAAACCTGGTAAAAGGTATTTTACTCATTGCTTGTGACCCTTCAAATCCCCCAGTGCCCTCTGTCAGCGCTGGTTCCGCACCCTGCACAAAGCTCGACCCAGCCGCTCCTTCCCCGAGGCAAGACTGCCTGGTCCCGGGCCTGCTCCTGCCTCCCGTTGCCCGCTGGAACCTGCCCCTCTTCCAATTCACAGCACGGTTCCCCCTCGGCCTCCTGAGGGTTTCAGCATGCCGGTGAGGTCCTGGTGCCTCTCCTTTCTCCAGGACCAACGTGTCCCTCTGATCCTGCCCTGG
Source organism: Indri indri (assembly GCA_004363605.1). Classification (NCBI taxonomy): domain Eukaryota; kingdom Metazoa; phylum Chordata; class Mammalia; order Primates; family Indriidae; genus Indri; species Indri indri. The sequence goes on from RJWJ010012056.1 coordinate 698, forward strand.
TCTGTGAGGTCAGCTGTTCCGTCTCTTCCCACTGCACCGTCTCCTGGGCCCCACACGGGTGGTGCCATCTGGGTGGATAAGGAAGATGGTGCACTGAGATGTCCTGCATGTCACTGAATGGGTACTCTTCCCAAAGAGACCCCAACCCTCTCTTTATCATTTGCTGCAACAGACTGGAGAGTCTGGGGGGGTCCCCTTCAGGTCCTGTCCCCTCAGTGGAGGATCACTGGCTGCCTCTCGCCTCTGCCTCAGCAATGGTTGTTTCTGCTTGGCCTACTTTCTTCTTACACATACCTTTTCTGGCATCTGGTTTTCTCAGCTTGGCTGACACTCGATGCTACCACATCTCCAATACACTTTTTTTCTATTTGGGCTCCAGTGTTCTGAGACAGAATCTTGACTCCAATTTCTCCTCGAAGAAGATTCAGCAGCTGAAAACGTCCGTCCCCCAATGCCAGCATCTCCAGAATGGCCTCCAGTGCGAGGGACACGTGGCGGTGGCCACACCGTGCTGAGCCACCCGCTGTGCCGACCGGCTACGTCGGGGCCTCTTCCTGGGCGTGAGTGCAGGTATTTCAGCCACTGCCTGCTCCTTCGCAGGCCTGCTGGGACCGACAGGAAGCAACAGCCGATGAACAAGAGCAAGGCTTAGCGTGTTAAAAACACGATCGCCAAAATTTGCTTTAAATTTTCAAAAGAAGGCAGGGAAGATAAAAGTGAGAGTCCCTTTCATGTAAGTATGCTTCAAGCCCAGAAGATCAAATAATTAAAACATAAATTCCAAGAAGATCTATTAGGACAAAGAGAAACCTACTCCAACATGAAATAAAATTTCCCCCAGCTAAAGGGAAACATCTATCTTCAAAGTCCCCCACAGAGCACTGGGGCCCAGTGGCCTAGAAATGGCCCACACCCAGACAAGTCACTGTGACATCACAGAACACCAAGAATGAAGCAGACAGTCCTAAAAGCTCTATGCTCCAGAGAAAGAAAAACAGGTCACTTAAAAAGAAATAAGATTAAATATAAGATTCCCATCAGTGAAGCTGGAGGACTTGTGACAACAGAACCCCCTTTTCTATTGGTGGAGCGGCCGGTGCCTTTAAGAGTTTAGACAACCGGTGGGTCAGAAGAAACGAGACCCAGGAAACAGTAGCTCCAACCCAGCAGAGCCACAGAGGGCTGTCCCGTTAGGACACGATGCAACAGGCCCAGAGAAAACAGTGCAGATGCAGCGGGCCGGCTGACATACATTTACGTTCCAAATTCAACGACGTCACATCGAGTCCATGAGCGTCTACTGCAAACCCATGACACAGCCGGCGGGGCACAGAGGGTACAGTGGTGAGGGAAACAGATGCCCTGCTCACAGGGAGCTTGCCGTCCAGCCCCGAGGAACCTCCCCGTGGTGGGCCAAGCCTTCCTCCCAGCGCATGGGCCGGCTGCTCTCTGGCTGCATCCCAGGCTGCAGCTCCTCGTCAGCTTGGCAGAACCACGTGTGACTCAGCTGCTCTCAGAGGCTGGCCGTGCCGTAGGGAAGGAATTCCAGGGATGGCTTCCCCTCCAACCCAAGGCCACCTTCTGCCTTCTAAACCAGGGTGTGTCTCCTCCGTCCTCGACCAGCCAGTGCTCACTGGCAGGGAAGCTACCAGCGAGGAAGGACCAGCTCCCCGGCTGGTCCGCTCTAAACTGCACTTGGCAGAAATTCCTCCAGAGTGTGGCCTGTGGCTGACCTCTTCCCTGGGGCAGATGCTCCCTATTTTATATCCTTCTGATTTCAATCCAAATGCATCGAGAGTGGAGTAAAATGGAGAAAGTAATTCAAAGTGTATGATAAAGCTGCCATTTTACCCAGAATCGGGATGAGCTGAGAGATTAAAGAGAGAAAGAAGGAAAATTGGAAGTTAATTGCTACTTAATAGCAGAATAAGGAACTAGGATGGTTGCTTTACTTATTATCAGTCCTCCCTGAATTACAAAATAAACAGGATAAAACTTAGTATTTTCTCTATGCAGAAGAAACGGTGACATTAAGAGGCTCTGGTAATTAAATTTAATTGGAACCAGATTTATAAAACAGACTGCAAGCGGGTGAGGACAGCCACTCTGTTGAATCACCTTGGTCTCAAGCAGACGCTGGCTGTTGTGCTGCTGATGGTGTTGGCTAATTAGAACGTGCAACAGAAGACAGAAATAATTGCCTCGGAGGATGAATAAAAAGGGATTTCACTTTTATCGATAGCTGTAAGATTTTTCTAAGCCAAATTGTGGCTGAACAAAAAGAACATGTACCTCTTTTCAAGGGATAGTTTTAGACAGCTGGATTTATATTTAAACACTGGGAATAATATTTTTTGTTAGGCTCTTATAAGAATTAGTCATTTAAAAAAAGCTGTTTCTCTTCCTCTATCAACTGCACATCAAGTGCCCTACTATCTACAAAAACCGAAACTGCGTCTCCCCAAACACGTTCCCCTGCCCCCATTTCAGGGCAACCTCCTCCATCGGAAGCAAGTCCCTGTGGTCACAAACAGCACGTCCAGAGCACAGAGGGCTCCGGCCGCTTCTGTGACAGGGACGGCTGCAGGGCGGCTCAGGGGGGGAGGAACAAAGGGGAAAGCCGGGAGGGCGGAGGGACAGGCCACGGGAAGGTGGGAACAACATAAGCAAAAGGAGAAAGTTGAGGCAGAGCTTGCGGCTTGGGAAACAAGAAAGGAGGCAAGAGAGGGAAAACACAACAACAAAAAGCAGCTGAAAACGAGAGAGGAGAGATGAGGGCCGGAGCTGGCCAGGGGACACTGAGGCAGGAGTCACCCTTCACGCCGGGCCAGGCGGGGAGATGCAGGAAAAGGCTCACGGGGAGAGAAATGGCCCCGAAGTCCTCCCCTTCCAGTTCCAAGTTTTCCCCAACGCAGAGACGGTGCCTGTCCGTTTCCCCTGCATAAGCCGGCATCATAAATGCCCGACACAGGACAGAGCAAGATGAGACCGATAATCCCAAACCGGCACTCAGCGCACGTCTGGGACAGGCCAGGCGCTCCGCGAGGCAGGCTGCATGTGTCGTTGCCCCGAACCTTCATGGCCTGCCTGTGTCGCTTATTCCCAGCTAGGAATGGAAACATAAATCTGAAGGAGACGAAATATTTTTCTTTATGGGGAAACATAAAGTGGTGTTTGTGTGTGTCTAAAAAGTCCTTGTTCTTAAAAAAATAAGATTTTAAGAATTACACAGCGCTTTCAGAGTCTGACAATAGCTTGACAAGTCTTAGTGCATTTGCTTTAAACACTCACCTAGTAAAATTGGTCGTTTATTAATACTCTAATGGGACAAATAGTAGAACCGGGTGCAAGTCACACAGTCGGGAGAAAGTGCCAGAACTCTGGCTGTAGCCAAATCTCCCAACTCCCCAGCAGATGATTGTTCATATGTCTTCCAGTTAACAGAGAAGATGCGGGTCTGTTCATGAATGGAAGTGCATGTGGTTTTGAAAGGAGCAGAGAATCACCCTGAATGGGTGAAAACATACATTGTTCCTTTAAAGTTGTATCAGTTAAGGTGACGGTAGCTGCTGGAACATATGAACCCCCACGTCTCAGCAGAGGAGCAAATAGAATATTTCTTTCATGGGAAGTCCAGAAGAGGGTGGCTGTCTTCCGGGTGGCGAGCCAGGGGCCCAGGCTCCTTCTCTGCTGTGGCTCTGCCATCTTCAACACGTGGCTTCCACGGCTGCCACGGCAGAGGGAAGACAGGATTGGGCACGGGACGGGATTGCGGACCAGGCCTGGGAGTGGTGCCCCTCACCTCCAGCCACGTCCCATTGGCTTAACTCGCAGACGCACCTACGCAGGGGGTGCCGGGCAACGCAGTGTAGCCGCGAGTCCAGGAACACGGAAGCAGGCTTGGCGAACAACCAGCAGCGTCTGCCACAGTCCGCCCCGCGGGCACCAAATGCCTGTTTCTCCCTTCTTAGTACGTGCAGAATGGACTCACGCTCACACCAGCCACTGCAACGGCTCTCGGGGGATGAACAGGTGCAGGCAGACAGGGCTCCCTGCAGTGCAGCGACCGATGAGCCGAAAGGATGGATTCTCTGCCCTCGGCATCCACACGAATCCCGGTGGAGCAGGGCGGGAAAACCATGATAAGAAGTCCCATTCAGAAGCAGAAGAGCAGGAGACGTCCAGCACCACGGCTCCGAGGCGATGATGAAATCCTACCTGGCCCTGGGGAAACTCCTTCCCTCTCCCGGCTCCTGGCTCAGCCCCCCGGGCGGGTTTCCCGGCCCACTGCCCTCCCTGGTCGCAGTCGAAGTGGGCGCTGGTGAATGTGCCCTCCTGGCACCTGCTCTGCCTGTGCAGCCCACCTCCCACTGATGCAAGATTTGGGGGGTGAGGATTGTTTTTAAGACTCAGTCACAACCTTTTCAAATATAGGCTACTGGTTTCCCTAGCAATCCAATTCTCTCAAAAACTCAGCAGTTTTCCGCTGTATTTTCTTCCAAGTAGTTCCATGTGCCAGCAATCATAGCCCAAATTCTTTCGTAGACATAATTTCCAATTATGTCTCTATGGCCTCGTCACCCCTCTAGCTAATGCTGCTACTTTGAGGCCGTGCAAACAGCAAGTCCCAAGGCCACCCCATTCATCGGATGTTTACCACAGGACCGAATCATCGTGTTTAACCGACGAGTCTTCCCTGGCCTTGCTTCTCGTACGTGCAATCTAAAAGCATCGGCTTTCCTCTGTATTATTTTTCATTTATGCTTGCAAATTGGCCAGTGATTTCCAGAGTGTGTCGGTATCTCATATTATAATTTCAAAAAGGAAAAAGGAAAAGCTGACGTATTTTGCCTGGAGCCACAGTTTCACTAGACATGTAGGCTGCCTTCAGAGTTATCAAAGGTGACAGTTTACCGAATGTTTTGCCACTGCATAACACGGGCCTCCATCTCTCCATTGTTGGACAGGAGCTTTCTCACTGCATGACTAGAAAAGGAAGCCAACACCACACATTTCAGGTTTTTGTTACAGGAAACCTCCAGGTACCAGGTGCAAGTTCCTGAGTTAGGTAGCACTAGCCAGAACATAGCAGGTAAAGCACAAAATCTCAGTGGCATAACATAGTATTAGTTTATTTCCAGCTCAGATGAATCTGAAATAGTAGTTTCTGCTGGGGAAGCAACTCTCCTCCAGCAGCAACTCAAGAGCCCAGAATCTTCCCATCTCCAGCTCTGCCTTCTCCAAGGTCGGAGCAGAAGGTCGGGAAGCATCACGGGAGCCCGGAACATAAAGCAAACCCCTCTCGTCTTCAGTTCATTGGCTAGAACTCAGTCACAGGGGCACATTCGTTGCAAAGGAGGCTGGGAAATGTGGTCTAGCCGTGTTCCCAGGAAGACAAGAAAAGGTACGTGGGAACCAGCCAACTCTGCCACACACATCCGGTTTCCAAATTTCTAGTTAGCATCTCTTCTGGTTTCCAGATTTAGAAAAAGACAAAATACTGAAGGGCTGTCTAAAGCATGTTGCCCCACTCATTTACTGAGCATGTACTAGATGCAAATCAGTGGGCTAGACACGTCTGAAATCTGCTTGGAGTGATGCGCATCCTTGGAAGATTCTCTGCAGGAACCCCGTGTTATTTGTGACTGCCTTCTTTCCAAAAGCAGGAGTAAAACAACCTACCGTGCCCTGGGCCTTATTTCAGGACAGAAGATGGAAGCATTTGTTTTGACTGAGGCCAAACTTTCAGTGGGGAAAAAGGGACGCTCTATGGCTAAATGCTTCTCAGACGATTTCCGTTTCCACGGGAGCGTGTGCCCGGCCTAGGAATGCCAGCTTCCTCTGAAGCTCTGGGCGTCAGGAACTCCTTCCTGATCTTCAGGGATGTGCAGGTATCTCCTGTCCTCTCTGCTAGGCCAGGTTCAAGCCTGGCAGTGGGCAGAGGCCTGGTGCTGCAGTTTGCCCGGGCCCACTCCGCCCTGCCCCGTGAGAAACCCAGTGCCTTCCAATGGGGCTGCCCTGAGCCGCACTTCAGATGCTGTTCCCAAGGCCTGGGTCACTGATGCTGAAAGCCCCAGCGCTTCCTAGCACATCTGGCCACTACAACCCGGGCATCCTTTGCCAGCCCACTAGCCTGGAGCCCACTGAAAAGGACGCATGTCCCATCCCTTCCTCCAAGATCCTGATGGTCTCCGTGCCCCGATACCCAGCTGACCTCCCCTCTCTCCTGTTCCTTCAGGCACAGCTTGTTTCATACCAGACCTCACATCCCAGAACTAATCGAGCCATCCCAAATGTTGGGGAAACCTCAAACATGATCAACTTCACGTCCAGAGCCAGTGAAACCCACAAAACATTCTAAGTCATGGATAACGTTTCCCATCCTGGAAGCGCCATGGGGGCTCCCTTCAGACAGTCCAGGAAGCACCAGGTGGAAGTAGAGCAGAGCGACATGATGATGTCATAAAGCCAACACTGATGATGTCATAAAGCCAATGTGCATAGGAGCCTCCGTTTTTATGCTCAGCACACTCCCTGGGCCGCCTCCGTGACGGGCTGGGCCCATCCACGTGCCCCAGGATTTGGTTTTGGCCTTTAAGCTCCTCCCCATTCTGGGCCACCTTTGCCTCCGTGACCAGAGAACAATCAGAATTGGAGCTTGGAGCAAAGAGGCTCACGGCGTCCCTGGGAGAGGAAACAGGCTGCCTCCGGAGACGGTGGAGAGCGCACTGACGGAGCCCAGTGTGCAAAGAGGCACTCACCCCCTAATTAATTAACTAATTCATCTGATCAATCTGCAAACATATGCTCATCTTTCTCTCTGCCGGTTGCTGCAGTGGGCAGTGGAGACAGGATGAGTCACACATTCTTTCCTCCAGACCTCATCCCAGGGAACCTTCCTACCAGGAGCGCTCAGACCAGGCAGGCACTGTCGCTTTGCCACAGTGTCCTGCAGGTCCCCTTCGCAGGCACCAGACATCAGTCAGAGAGCAAAATGCTAATGGATTTTTCCCCTAGAGATACAGGGGAGGGACTTAAATAAAAACAGTCTTCTTCAAGCCAAATAGCCTTGGACTCTGTGAACCTGAATTTCTTCCTGAATCGTGGATTGTCCTCAACTCGTTGTGCGGTTCTCAGGAGATAGATTCTGCTCCCTACTTGGGGCTTGCTCGGAAGAAAAGGGAACACAGTAGCACTTGGATAAAGCGATATGGACCCACTTCTCCTACCCAGTAAGATTTCCACGTGGCCTGGTGACTGTTCTGCTTCCTCACGTTGCAAAGAACGGAGTCAAAGGTCAGGCCCTTAAACACCCCCCACCCACACACACCGCCGATGTTCCCAGGGCCCCCATCCACCCATTTCTCACCAGATTCTCCGTCCTGCATAACAGCGACACTCACGCTCAGATGCTGAGGACTTTACCTTCCAGAGAAGGCCTGGTCCCACCAGCTCTTCTCCTGGGCATAGGCGTCCTTCCAAGGTAGCTCTTCCAAGCCTCCTCTGGGGACACCTGTGCCTGGGGCCGGTCTGGCCGCGCAGTCAGGAGAGGGGAACGTGGGCCAGATTCGGGTGTGTCTAATGGGATCCTGATGTGGATTTCTGCTTCGAAGTGGAAGAATCTTATCCCCCGTCCTCTGGCGTTAGTCTTTCTCATCTTGACAGCAGGGGCTGCTTCTCCTTCCTCCAGACCTCCTGTTCCCTGCCGCCCGTCCAGCTGTTTCTCCAGCCTGTGCAGCTGCTGTCTCTGCTCACCCGACTGCTCCTGCAGGTCCCAACGTGCTGCTTTCCGTGACTCTGCTGCTCTCTTGGCCGCAAGCCCAGTAAAAGAAGACACCAGGAGGAATCAGCTACTCCAGCCAGGGTCACCGCCTGGTCCTTTCCTCCTCCTCTGCCTCAGGGACAAGCTCTGCTGTGTCAGATTCTGCACCATCTTCACAGGTCCGGCTGGAACCGACAGCGGTCTTGCGTGTGTGTTGCCGTTGAAAAGCCAGAGCTGCTCTCTCCTGCAAGCGCGGAGATGCGCCATGGGGAGGGTTCCTCAGTTGGCATAAACATGGTGCTGCTTCCGCCCACCTGCCTCCGCCTGCTTCTCTGATGTCCCGTGAGTACTGCTTGTTGGCCTTGAGGGAGACCCCTTCTCAGCTACCCACTGGGCTTTCCTGTGCCCGGCGGGATCCTTTGTAGGATCCAGCCAAGAAAATCTTTCCCCTTCCACTAATGGAAATCGCCATGAGGTCTCCGGACCCCTTGCTTGTCTCTAACCTAAGGCAGGCTGCATTCCAGGCGCAATTTGCCCCCCAGAGAACATGTGGCAATGCCTGGAGACATCCTTGGTTGTCGTGCGGGGTGAAGGGATGCTACCGGAGTCTAGTAGGCACAGGCCAACCATGCTGCTAAACATCCCATGGTGCACTGGACAACCCCCCAACAAAGGACTACCTGTCCCCAAATGTCAGTAGTGGGAAGGTTGAAAAACTGTGCCCTGGGGGTTTGGTCTCAAGGAATCTCTGAGGTTATCCTCAGCCTGGCGGTTTATGAAATCTCGTCACCTTCCTCCCACCCAGACCCAGCGGCTTCCTCTCCCCTGATTTAATTCTGGGTCCGAGGCCTTGGGGGACTATCTGATTACAGTGTTTGTTTTCAAATAAACCCATAAATGTAATAAACTAATGACAAAATTTCATTCACCTGAGAGAAAACACACCTTGCTTACCTAGAGGTTGGCATACCTTGTACACTTTGTGTTTGTCGAATACATGTCAGTTTAATTTTTCTTTTAATTTCAACAATCCTTCGTTGAATGTCAGATGAAGCCGTCCATCAACACTTGGGGAAAAAAATGTCTTACTAAAGCTTCATAATGCAGTTTTATCTCAGTGGAAGAATATGTGGCTTTCCTTAGTAATTTTGTAGTTAAGTTGAGGAAATACTGTCCTCTTTAAAGGTACAGTATTTTACATCAGCAAAAGTGTGGAAAGAACGAGAATGAATCTTATCTTTCTGTGAAGCCTGTTACAAGATACAGAGGTGTTCTCCTCCCCTGACAGTGTCACCGCGGGTTATCTGTAGACCTCGAAGCAGTGAAATTGCCTTTCTCTAAACATTTCCCCTCGAGTCAAAGTTCTCGAATCCAGATTAGCCTCTCGAGTGAAGTCAAATGATTGACATCCATTGTATCTGAAAACATCGACTCCAGAAGGCTGTTGCTCGGTCAAAAGCAAGACCCGGGGAACTCAAGGGGAAGGAGAGTCCGTGAGCGGGCGTGTGGCTGGGGTGGCCTGGAGCGGGGCTGGCGTGTGTGGGGACACAGCAGGCAGCGAGGGTGTCCGTCAGGAGGGCCAAGGAGGAGGAAGGACAGCAGCCGGGAGAGAGACAGAGCCAGAGAAACGTGTGGAACAGAAGGACAAAAAAACCCGAGGGTGGAGAAAGGGGAGGACAGCAGGGCCACAGGAAAGAGACCAGGAGGGACCGACGCACAAGAGACGAGACCCGGCAGCGGACCCGAATTCCACACCTCACGTTACGAAGGCAGAATTTTTAAATCAGAAAAAGATGAAGTTTTCCCTTGAAAGTCACTTAATCCCCGAGTGCAGGGTGGAGGGGAGAGGCAGGGAGGGCACAGAGACTGCAGACGAAGGCAGGAGGCTTCCGCGTCCCTCCTTGCCGCCAGACCGCGGCCGCGGGGCTCTGGGCTTTGCCGCGGTGCTGCGGGCTCCTGCCCTCCCTGCTCCCCGTGGACTGCTGACTGTCCTTGGACTCACGCTGAGGCCAGACCCCAAGTCCGCAAGCACTTCTCCTCCTTCCCTTTCTCCTTTTCTACAGCAGCTTTGCTGAGATGCAACTGGCCTGTCATACAGTGCCCCCACGTACAACGCACGATTCAACGGTTTGTAGTGTATCCACAGAGTCCTGCAACCATCACAACTAATTTCTGCATATTTTTATCTCTGCAAAAAGAAGCTCACCCCCAACATATATCCTGATCCCAGCACCCTCCCCCTTCTTACTTGCCCCGAGCACTGTCTCTGAGATGCCATCTCTGCCTCCTCTGGCACCAGCGATCCCGGGGTGCCCTCTCCCCCTGGGCGTGGTGAGGGACAGCGTCCCACAGGCCCCTCACCTGTTAGCTTCCATTCTTCTCAGTACTCACTGCTGAGGTTCGTCCTTGGGCCGCAGGATTCCTGTCAGAGCAAACTCCTAAGAGGAGACACCTGCCCCAGGCATCCCAGCCAGCCCAGACCCATTGACTGAAGAGTTGACCAGGTGCCCTGAGAAAGGACCTGGCCACACCACGGCAGTGTACACCGCAATGAGCCCCCGTGACAGTACTCCAGTGACGACGCCCTGGGCAAGGGGAACTCCCAGGCACTTCCGTGGTTGCTGGACCCAGGATCCGAGCTGACGCTGATACCCAAAGACCCCAAACTCCATCATGACCTCCTTTTTCAGAGTGAGAGCTTGCAGAGACCATGCAATCGATGAAGTCCTGGCTGAAGCCCAGCTGACAGGTGGTCCATGGCGTCAGCGGATACACCTGGTGGTCGTCTCCCCAGTCCTGGAGGGTATAGTCGGAATCCATGTACCTGTCAGTTGTGTTCTGTTGCTTCTGTAACAAAGCACCACAAACTTACACAGCTTCAGAATAACAAAAATTTATTATCTTATAGTATTGGAAATCAGAAATACAAAATGGGTTTCACTGGGCTAAAATCAGGGTGTCAGAGGGGCCATGTTCCTGCTGGAGGCTCTAGGGAATAATTAGTTTCCTTGCCCTTTTTAGCTTCTAGAGCCACCCACATTCCCTGGCTCGAGGCTCCTTCCTCCGTCTTCAAAGCCGGCAACAGCCTCACGCCAACCATCACGTCTGCTCTGACTCTCCCACGTCCCTGTTTCCCTCACACGGTCCTCGTGATTACATCGGGTCCACCCAGGTAATGCAGGAGAAGCTCCCGTTCTCAAAGTCCCCAAACTACATCTGCAAAGCCCCTTCTGCCATGTAAGTGACGTATTCGCAGCTTCTGGAAATCAGGACATGGGCGTCTTCAGGGAGCCACCCTCTGCCTGTCACATCCCACGTGGAGTAAGAGCTACCGCAGCGGGCAAGGCCAAGTCGCACCCTCCCCAGCCCTGGCCGAAATCGTTCGTCAGAAACCGCATGGCCCCAGGGAGGCGGCAGAGGCTAGTGCCATCTTTAAGAACGTCCAGCAGGCAGGGGCGGCAGCCCCAGTGTAGAGCAGCTGAATTCACCAGTGTGGGCCCTTCAGAGACCAGGCGGGTCCTGGAGAATGACTGGAGACTCCCACCACTCAACTAAGCCTCCCTTGCAGCTGCTTGTGTTAGGCGGCATTATTGCTGGAGCTAATTAATAAGCCTCAGGTGCAAGGTAAGCTGTCATCAACTTGGCATATTCGTTATTTTCTACTCCAATAGGAGACAGTATCGGAAACAGTCTGCACTCCCGTGGAGCAGACAGCAGTATTCATTCGCAGGCTATGCTGACTCTCCTGCTATCTACCGAGACACAGCCTGAAGAATCTAAGCCCCTGGACATCCCGCCAACACCACACTGATCCATTGTACCAACAACATTACGCTAACCAGAAAGGACCAGCATGAGCTGGCGAGTAGTCCAGTGGCCTTGGTAAGACCCTTGCAATCAGCGGCGAGAGATAAACCCTGCAAAGATTCCCAGACCTGTCACTTTGGTAAATTTTGTAGGAGTCAAGAGATCAGAGACGTACCAGGATATTATCTCCAAAGTAAATGACAAGTTGCTGCACCTTGTACTCCTACCTTAAAGAAGGAAAGCAGGGCTCTTCGGATTCCACACCTAGGAATACTACTCTGGCTCAATCCTGGGAAACATAGAAGACCCACAGCTGCAAGTGGGGCCACTCGGGCCAACCTGGCAGGCCCTGTGATGTTGGAGTTACTGGTGCAGTAGAAGTCGCAGCGTGGAATTTATTGCAACGCCCATTGGAAAAATCACAAGCAGGTCTCTGGAGTACTGCTTGTGGCAATGCCACCATCTGCAGCAGAGATTTACACAACTTTCAAGAAACAGCTCCTGGTATGTTATTGGGCCCTGGTAGAGATGGAATGCTCGACTTGGGGACACCGGATGAGCCTGTCTCCTCCGCTGTCCATTGTGAGCTGAGCTCTCCAACTCATTGATTCAAATGGCTGCAGCAGTGGTCCAGCATAGGATGGAAACGGCACATCCAAGACAGGGGCTGAGCAGGCCTGGGGCAGGTGGCCCAGCAGGTGGGCTCAAGCCACCCACAGCAGTGCTCTTAGCTTGTTGAGGCCTGTGGGTCTCACATGATCAACTGAAGGAGGAAAAACACTAAGCTTGGCCGCTGCCGGCTCAGCTTGGTATGTGGCCTGGACAGATGACTTCAGTCTTAACCCCGACTTTGGCAACCTCCTAGCCCTTCCAGCCTTAGCTTCTGAAGTATTACTCTATTTATCCAATATTTACCCCTTAACCTTTTATATTTACTGAAATAGCACAGATTTTGCTCAGGTTGACACTGCCCAACTAAAAATACTTGCTTTCCCAAGCAAAGGAACAGTTCCGGCCAGTGAGAGGTGGTTCCTGAATGAAGAGGCAAAGGCTTGTCAGAAAAGTGCCTCTTTCCTGTTCCTCTCCACCCTTTCACTAGGGTTTTCACCTCTTCTTCATGTCTGGATTACAGACATGAGGTCTGGGGCTGCGGCAGCCATCTTTGACCCTGAGGCCCCCAGCACTTAACAGCTGACAGAGCAGAAAGCTGGAAGAGGCTGTGATCCCTGGTTGTGTCTCTGAGCCACCAGGCCAGTCCCGACCTGTCTACCCTGGGGCTGCCTGTATGGAAAGCCATCAACCCCTGTTTAAGCCACTAGAGGAGGTGTGCTAGGTCAAACTGAGTCCTCTGAGACAAGATATGTTGGAGTCCTAATTCCCAGGATCTCAGAATGTGACCTTATTTGGAGACAGGGTCTTTACAGAGGTAATCAAGTTAAAATGAGGTCCTAAGGGTGAGTCCTAATCCAATATGACAGTGTCCCTATCAGCAGGGAAATCTGGAGATGTCCACGTACCGAGAGAAGACAGAACGAAGACACAGAGAAGACAGCCACGTACAAGCCACGGAGAGAGGCCAGGAGCAGACCCTTCTGTCGCAGCCCTCAGAGGGAACGACCCTCTGACAGTCTGACCTCAGAATTCTTGTCTCCAGAACCAAGAGAAAATAGATTTCTGTTGCTTAAGCCACTTAGTCTGTGGCACTTTGGCAGCCCTAGCAAATGAGCACAGGCGGGCTTCTGCGAGCTGAAACGGGATGTGTTCCTATAGCATACGGCCCCGCAGGCTCCCAGCTCTGCCGCCAGCCCCACAGCCACCCTACCTGTGACCTCAGCAGTTGTCACTTATAGTCCGGCATTTGGAAAAATCTCAGCAACTAGACAGCTGTTCAGTGGGCTCATAGGTACAGCCAGTAAATTGTATTTAAACTTAACCATCGAGAACCCTGCACAGCCAGGGAGATTCTCCACACTTTGCCTTGTTCTCAGCGAGGGGCAGAAGTCTGGTTCCTCCCCGCGCACTGGGAGCCCTCCCTTCCCGAACAGCTTCGACCTGTGCACACACCGCCCATGGCCACGGAGTCCTGCCTAGGACTTGAGTCAGGAAGACGGGGCCACACGATGGCGTGTTTCTGCGTTTTTACTGTCCCGGGCTTCAAATCCTGCATAGTTCGCTGTGGTGAGAAGTTCCTGAGTTTGACTGATTAATTTTGGAGGTTGGTGTGGATGCAGGAGTCTCAATGTTCTCATCATTAAGAAAGGATTAATTGGGTTGCCCTGGAAGGGACTTCATTCTGGTTTCCAAATTTAATGTATGGCCCAGTTCCACCAAGAACCTGGAGGCCTGGGCTACGCACTCTCTTACAGCGAGCCGCTTGGCAGCCCCACCATCGCAAGACAGTTAGGCAGTAAATTCAGAATTCCACCCCTTCCACCATTTACTCAGTCCCAAACTTCTCATATATTTTCAGGTGAAACTTGAGAAGATTTTTCTCCCTAAATGGGAAATATAGATTGAAGGTTTTCCTGCATTTTGATCTCTTCTTTGGAGTCAAATTGCTGGAATCTGACTGGCACTTAGCCCTAAATGTGTATTAATGGCTACAGACCTATTGAAATGAAACTTTGATGACAATAAAACATCGATGTACGACATGCTCACATAAAGGGATTTAAAATACTACTTCTAATAAGTGGACCTCAAAAGCATCCCAACAACTGTGGTCTTTGTTATCTACGTAACACTGGAAGATACTCTGTTTAGCAGATCTTCATGGCTGTTAACAGAATAATGACGCATTTATTTATTCCTACATGTCATTTAAATGCAGTTAGCCATTCTTTTTTTCTTCTCAGATAAAACATTCAGTGAGTCTGAGGATCAAATACGTTCCTGGTGTGTGTCCACACTGCTTACTGTGGGGTCGCAGGCGTGCACGTCTCGGCAGGTGGTGGCTGTGTGCACACCGGTGAGTGTCCCTTACGGTAGAGCATGTGTCGGGTAGGTGTTCAGGGGGAGCCTCTCCAGGGCGCGCCATTTAGAGTCTTTGACCTGCATCGGCCGCTGTTCCCAGCAGCTCATGTGTCAGTGCTCGCCGCTGAAGCCCACGTCCTGTCTCAGGCCCTTCCCCGCAGTTGCTTCTTGCTGATTATTTGCGTTTTGTACAGCTAACTGTTTAACTTGTCTGCCCATTGCCAATGACGCTCCTCTTTCCTCAGCGTCCTTCGTCCACTTGGCTGTTCGGTCTGAGCCGTCCTCGAAAGTCCCCCGGGGTTTCTCCTCCAGCTGCCACAGCCGAACTACACTTCGTGATCATTTTAAGCTAATTTTCAGAAGCTGCGCTTCTGCACTTTTTAAAAATCTTCAACCTTTGATTGTGTAAATACACGCTCAGAAACACAAGATTTTTTAAAAGAAACACTTTCATTGTCCATAGCAAGTTCAAAGGAGGTGACAAATGTTTAACCTTGTATGTTGTAGGATGTCTAAACCTAATTTCAAAAAAGATTAAATAAATGAAGTCTCAGAAATGTACTCATTCCTAGAAAGAGAAATTATGAACCTGTCACCTCTTAGTGTCAACGTATGTAAACCAAGAGTGGAAATGTTCAGATAATCTCTCCAATTGTGTACTCTTTGGTTTAAGTGATTGTGATCATGTAAAAACCACACCCAGGGAGGGCTGGGAGACATGTGTAAGCTACACACACACACACACACACACACACACACACACACACGCCCTGCTTTGAAATAAGCATATTGAGGTTCTTTCGTGATGTTCAATTCTCCTTCATAAGCCTGCTTTGCTTTGCTTCTAAATGAATACTTTGCCTATGGATATGAAAATGGACTCTTTAATTTACATAACGGAGACAAACCTAAAGCAAATTGTTTCCAACTGTGTACAAGTTTCCGTCCTCTTGGAGAGCAGTTCTTTGCTCCAGTGAGGTTGTTCTCAACAGTTCAGCCATTCCCCAGGGCGCCCACGTGAGGCTTGCTGGGGGAGAGGTTCCCACCTGCTCTCAGGAGGGCCTGTGGGTAGAGGCGGGAAGCAAGGTGTGATTTCTTAGCGTGGTCAGAATATTACGAGGCACACGTACAAAAGTTTCTTCCCCCCCAACCAGCTTCTTCCTATCCACCCTCCCCTGGTGTGAAGGGAGTCTGTAATAAGTAAGAGTTTTAAAAAGAGGGACATGACTTAGAATAGTAGAATTCTTAGAGACAGAAAGTCCAGCAGTGGTTACCAGGGGCTGGGGGGAGGGAGGGAACCGGGAGTTATTATTTAGTGGGTGTAGAGTTCAGTTTGGGATGATACAAAATTTCTGGAGGTGAGTAGCGGTGATGGCTGCAGAACAATGTGAATGCACTTAATACCCCTAAACCGTACCCTTAAAGTGATTAAAATGGTAAAATTTGTATTTTTATGTATATATTTGTGATGGTTAATTTTATTATATATATTTGTGATGGTTAATTTTTACTGTATATATTTGTGATGATTAATTTTAGGTGACGGTTAACTTGACCAAGCTAAGGGATCCCAGATAGCTGGCAAAGCATTATTTCTGAGCAAGTCTGTGAGAATGTCTCCTCGAGAGATTAGTGTTTGGATCCGTACCTGAGTAAGGAAGAACCTCCCTTACTGTGTGGACCAGCATCAGCCAACCCACTGAGGGCCCAGGTAGAACAAGGAAGGTCGAGTTCACTTTCTTTCGGAGTTTGGACATCCATGTCCTCCTGCTGTCAGACGTTAGAACTCCAGGTGCTTGGGCCTTCGGCCTTGGACTGAATTTCGTTGCTGGCTTCCCCGGTCCCCCTGCTTGCAGACAGCAGATCATGGCCTTCTCAGCCTCCACAATCGTGTGGGATAATTCCCATAATGAATCCCCTCTTGTCTGTCTGCTTAATCCCTATTGGTTCTGTTTTTCTAGAGAACTCTAATACAATATTTTACCACAGTTTTTTTTAAAGTTAAACATAAAGAGAGACGTATTAGTAAACTAGCATCTAGACATTATGCGGCAAGAAGCTGTCAGTTCTAGAAAGATTTGGTTGTCTTGTAAATGCCCCGCTCTAGACTCAGAACTTACACTTTCTCTTGCAATATACACAGTGCAGATCTGCCTCCCATCAGAAAGATGGTGTCAGAACTTCAAGGACTCTCTGTCCCTTCTCCAGGATGGCGTTGGAACCCTTACAGGAGGACAGCAATGTAGGGGGTACCAAGAGGGTCCTGGCAGAGAAGGAAGAGGGAGGAAGATCCGGAGGTGGGGGCAATTTGCAGGAGTCGTCTCTACGGGAATTCAAAGGAGACTGGAGAGAACAGTCAAGAAGTGGTTCTGCAGCCTCTTCTGTTTATGTTTCCAATCCATTCTCCTCTCCAACCAGGTTTCAGGTGCTTGGAAAGAGAGCATGGGCCCTACGGACAACTTCCCAGCTGGCTCACAGCCAAACCCCAGCAGAGAGCCTCACCATCCTCCACTCGCCATTATGGTTCGTGTCATGATTAACCTCGATACAGGTCAGCAGTGTGACTGGCCACCAAGAAACTGAATGCCTCTTAAGGCCATATGGGGGGAATGGGGCCGCCCCCGCTCTGCTCCTGTCAGTCTACATCAGAGTACAAATCACGGGTCCCTGGAGCAGAGTTAGATGAACACATTCGGGAAGGTGAGTGGCCCAGAGTCCATCGTTTGCAGGAAAACCAAAGCCCTAGAGCTGGGTAGCATGAAAGTAAGAAGAGTCAAAGTTGGTATCTTCAAATCTCCAAAGGATTGACAGGTGAGAAAGAAATCTGACTTGATCTATAAAATGAAAGTTGCTGGGTAGAGTTTTGGCTTTTGACTCCAGGCAAACCGAGCTCTCTCAGAGGCAGATCTGCCCAAAGGCACAAAAGTGATGATTTCCATGGCCCCAAAATTCTCCAGGAAAATGGTGGATTGAGGAAGTGATCCCTCTCCGGCAGAGGTTTGAACCAGGTAACAGTTAAGCTTCCTTCTTGCCCATGATTTTGCAAAACCATGCAGCGTCTCATTTCATCTCCCCACTTCCCAATCCAACTGCTGTCTCCCTGGCCCGAGGCCCTCACCTCCTCAATCCTGGGGCACTGATCTCTTTTGCAAGAAATCAATCCCTCCTGTCACCTGCAACTACACCTTCCTAAGATATCGCTTTCCTTACGACATTGCTCTGTATTCCCACCCACACCGAATGTGGATGCTTCTCCCTGCATCTCAATTCCTTGATAAACCCCCACACCATTAGTTCATTCTACTCCAGGTAGGCTGGGTTTGTTCCCTATCTCACTTGGCTTCCACTTGAATCTTTATTTTTAAAAAAAATCAACACATTTCTGAGGCCTTCAAGCAAGGCACAACTATGTGAAAATACACAAGACGTATTCCGGAAATAGTAAGCAAAAGCATTTGCTCTGACTCCCGTCTCATTCTAAAATTCCACGACACTACATTTAGTCATCACCTCTAACATCCGCATTCCTTTATCTTTAAAAATGGTACCCAACCCACCAAGGCTCTAAATTCCCAAACTTCCAGGTCCATCTTCAATCCCCGGGGATGCCCTCTGCCGCCTCACGTTGTCAACGAGGTCGAATCATAGGCAATCGGTTGCCATGACTGTAGGTCGAAAGGGTCCAGTTTCAGCAATTCCACATGATTCAACCTGATAAATACTTCGCCAGCCCCGACGGTCCTTATTCTTCCCCGTCACCATCCCAGACACTCTCCTGCCTCTCACCTCACCAGCCACCTCCTGGATCATGACAGTGGCTCCTCGTTGGCTTTCTAATGTCCCTGTCCTTGCATTTTCCCAGCCCATCCAGCTCAGGGTTCCCAGAAAACAACACGAAACAGTGTCCTCTGGTGCCTGCGAGATGCCCCCCAAAATCTCCACGGAGCCTCCCGGCTGCCTGCGGTCTCCACCTGACTTGCTTTTCCAAACTTGCCGTCTGTTCTTCTGTTCACCCGAAACCCTCGCTGGAAGCTTTTACCTTGTCATCCCAGCCAGCCGTCTATCCATACACTCACTCATATGTGAGTCTGCCATGCCAGCACTTAACATTTTTCTTTAATTAATAGACTTTATTATTCAAAGCAGTCTTAGGTTCAAGGCAAAGTTGAGCAGGAAGCGCAGAGAGTTCCCACGTGTTCCCTCCCCGACACACATGTACACGTACTCCCGGACCATCAACAGTCCACGTCAGGATGCATTTGCGACAACAGATAAACCAACATTGACGCATCGTTAGCAACCAAAAAGAAATGTGTTTTAATAGGTAATGTGTACATTTTTTTGAAAAAAAAAATCCAAACAGTGTTAAAGGCTATATAGAGAAAAGTAATTCTCTCCCCAGCCCCTGACCCCTAACCCCAGCCTCCCTCCCCAGAGATATATTCTATGTGTATGATCATGCCTGTACAATTTTAATGCAAATGTAGCACACATACACACTGTAATGAACCTTAAGTTTTTCTCTTAATGATACATACTGAAGTGTTCAATATCAATACAAATTAAGCTGCTTCATTCTTTTTAACAGCATTCTGCAGAGTCACTAAAGTATATATTTATGTCTTTAACTAATCATCCTCTACTGATGGATATAGAGAACTTTAAACTATAGACTTCCAGGCCTCATCTCAAAACTATTGAATAAGAATTTCAAGGCAAAGTGTGGTGGCTGACACCTGTAATCCTACCACTTTGGGAGGCTGAGGCAGGAGGATCGCTTGAGGCCAGGAGTTCAAGACCAGCCTGAGCAAGAGCAAGACCTCGTCCCTACAAAAAATAGAAAAATTAGCTGGCTGTGGTGGTGTGCGCCTGTAGTCCCAGCTACTTGGGAGGCTGAGGTGGGACGATCACTTGAGCCCAGGAGTTCAAGGCTGCTATGAGCTATGATGATGCCACTGCACTCCAGCCTGGGCAACAGAGAGAGAACCTAACTCAAAAAAAAAAAAAAATTTCAAAAGGCGGATGCGGGAATTTGTCTTTTATATATCTTCTCCAGGCTGCTCACATGCAAGCATCGCATGGGACTAGTTCACAAAGCAAGAAAATATCCATCCTTCTAATTTTCCAAGTGAGAAAACTGGGAATAAAGATGTAAAGTGATTTTCCCAAAGTCTCACAGAAAAGGAGTTGGAGGCAGAATTAGCTGTACAACAGGGTTCCCTGCATAGTGTGGATGAATTAACCTGTCTGGGCTGTCCACCATGAAAATGTGACCATGATAAGTAACCCCAAATATCATAGTCCTATAAATCAAGAAACTTTAAGTGATAATTTTCTTACAGTGCAGTCACTGATGTTCGTAACGAGGACCCTGAAGTGCCTGAGTAAGGGATATTAAGACAACGCCATCACGGTTTCAATGAGAAGCGTGTTTAACCGGACCTTAACTCCATGAGTGGTAGGTCTGGATATTCTCAATAAACAGTATATTGAATTTATTCATAACTCATTGGAGTCACTTCTGGCTGTTCTGTAAAAGCAGGAGTTTGCTATATATCTGTAGAGGGCATGTTCTAGAAAGACCCTGGTGTCCAGAAATCTCTAGTTTGTACTTGAGCAAAGACTCTCTGTTGGGCCAGGCATTTAAGCTCAGTTTCTTGGGCTATAAAATAAAGATAATGATATCCATATTACCCAACATCTAATGGGGCTGCTGTGAGATAATGTATACAAAAGCATTCTGAAAAGTGTAATTTTTTTATAGAGAATAAAATAATAGCACTTTATCACTTTTAAAAATATGCTGCCCAACAAAATGCTCTGATATAGAAGATTTGGCCCAGGCCAAATCAACTAACATCACTCGTAAATCCTGCTTTAAATTTTTAAAACTTTTTGTGAACTATGAAAGTAATATAATTGTACAGTAAAAAAAAAAAAAAACAAACAAAAACAAAGGTCATGAGGATATAGAATGAAAAAGATAATATCACACATCTGGACTGATGCATTATTTTAAATGCTCCTCAGAGCAACCCTTTAAGGTATGTTGCTATTATCATCCCCATTTCACAGAGGATAAAACGGAGGCACAGAGATGTTTAGTCGCTTTCCCAAGTTACAGAGCTAGTAAGTGGCAGAGCCAGTTTTCTGTCCTCACCCCCAAATACTAGTTCTCCAAGGATGACCACTGTTTCACCATTAATTGCATATATGTGTTAGTTTTCTATTCCTACATAACAAATTACCCACAATTTAGAAGCTTAAAACAATAAGCATTTATTAACTCACAGCTTCTATGGGTCAAGAAGCAGGGTGTGGCTTAGCTTGGTGTCTCTGACCCAAGACCTCTTATCAGGCTGCAGCAAGGTGTTGGTCAGGGCTGCAGTCTCATCTGAAGGTTCAGCTGGGGGAGGATCTGCTTTAAGTCCAGTGGCTGTCAGTGGGTCTCAGGTCCTCATGGGCTATTGGACTGAGAGCCTCAAGTACTCGTGGCCAGAGGCAGAGGCTTCCTGAGTCTCTCCCCACATGGAGTTCCCCACAGGGCTGCCACATTCTGCCCATTAGAAGCAAGTCACAAAATCCAAATCACACTCAAGGTGAAGCGGTTTCACAAGGAGGCAGGGACGTTGAGGGCCATCTGAAAGACTGCCTACCATAAGTGCCTTCTATAACTTTTCTACACATATAAAAACACTTTTTTTAACAAACACTCTCTTTTTTTTTTTTAACAAAAATGATATTCCTTGCATTCTGCCTTTACAGGCACCAAAGTGATCCCTCGTTTACGATAACAGCTGGAATTCTGTGGTGCGGAAGGTACACGACTTCATGAACAAGTCCCCTGTTGTGGACACGTAGGTTATTTCACGCAAATGCCTTTTTCCCTGATTGGCCAGATGTGTCGCACATCACTGTGAGCCAGGCGCGGGCGCCCCGAGATGGAGAATGAGACCCCACCCTAAGACAGGCTGTGCCTGGCGGAAGAACAGACACCCAAACCAGCTAAGTTAAAGGCCCTGGCAGGTGTCACGTGAGCCCAAAAGTGGGGCTGAGCATGCGCGGTAACTCCAGAGTAAGGACACCATCTCCCTCCCCACAGAGGAATAAACTGAGTCACAGCTCACCATTTGTTTCACCCACATCTTCCATGAAAACGTGTGCAGTAGTTGGAACCAGCGCTGAAAAGGACTCTTAGGGTGGGCAGGCTTTTAGCCCATGCCCAGATCCTACAGTTCTGACAAATGCCCTAGAAAATGAAGTCAATGGGAGAGAAGAAAAAAAGCAGTCAAACAAAGAACTTGGCATTCCGGAGACCAAATAATTGACTACATTTCACTTTTCAGTCAGGCTTTTGGCATCTTTTAGTCACTGTCTAAATTAGTTCATGTGACATTTTTATGGAGCTTTTTTTTTTAAGAGAGAATTCTGCATTCATTTTATTCTCATCAAATGGTAATTTTTCTTTTGTCTACCTAGAAAGGATATATTACAGAATTAACCTAATATTTATTGTTCAATTGGTCCCACAGCAGTCAAGAGATGGCAAGGCTTGGAATTGATGTCACGGAGCTGCCCGGTGCCCATGAGGTGCTCTTTGAGTTGATGGCTGTCCTCGTGTGTCCCAGAGGCGTCACAGCAAGACGAGAAAGAGGGAGTGTATCCAGCGCAAACTCCATCTCCCCCCAAGTTACCTGGCCCCAGTAGAGCTTTAAGGACAACTACTGTCAGCCACTGCGTGGGCCAGCAGGCTCAAAACCCCTCGAGAGGAGACAGATTCGTTCCTATTTCTTAGAAAGATTAGACTTCAGAGAGAAAAGCTCTGCATCACTTAGTGACTGAAATTCACTGAAGATATCAGAGCTTTTCCCAAGAGCCAATTTTGGTAAGATAAGGGGACCTGTGAAATACGGGAAAGGGAAGGGCTGTTGGCACAGACCCGTTTTGAGAATTTTGAGCACTTCTCCATAAATTTTGCCTCTGAGCTCCAGGGAACATGACGGGATGGAAAGAGCACCAGCTGGGGTCAGAAAACCCAGGACTGAGTCTGGGGCAGGGTGTGCGATTATGTTTGTTTCACTGCAAACAGGCCCAGTAAAATCTCCGGGCTGCCCACCATGCTCTCGTGGAAGGATCGCAGGACAGAACGGACAGGCAAGTCCTTTGCGCATCCCACGTAAGCGCTATTGTTGTGACCTGCGTACAGTCCACCGGTCTTTAGTGCATGAGAGTCCCTTGGCTGTGACCTCCTATGCTCAGACATCAGCCTTAACTTCCCCCAGTGTTCCTGATATAACTAGAGCTACAGGGGATAGTGGATAATCCCAGAACACCACCGAGGTCCACCATTAGGCGTCTGGATGTTGGAATAACACCACCAACTGCAAGGCAATGAATGGATAGCAGAGAAGAGGCATTGGCTTTGTCCACACCAGAGTTTCTCAACCCTGAACTGGATAATTCGAGCTGACGGGGGCCGTCCCGTGCGTTGCAGAATGTTTAGCGGCATCCCTGGCCTCTATGCACTAAATGCCAGCACAATTACCCATTTTTATCACAACCAAAAATGTCTCCAGAGATTGCCAAATGGCTGGGGGGGTACAGAATCACCCCATTGAGAACCACTATTCTCAAAGAAGGAAAACGTGGAACAGTGATGAGGGGAAGAGATGTCTGTTAGCTGGAGCTTTATGTTGCAGAAAGACGATTTCAGAGGGGTGGAGAAGTAGAAAAGGAAGCTTCTGGCAGTTGGAGGGCATAAATATGGCACCTGTCATCTTTCCAGCTGGAGGACTGTCACCTCCACAGCCAGTGGTCACCTTCACAATAGTCACTTGGGGAACCTGGGGGATCGGATAAAAGGCTTAACTCAGACCAAAGGTTAATGTCATCTGGTATCACCAGCATGTGCTCATGTCCCCTCCTGGTGACAGGGTCCTGGGCTTAGCAGGGGAAACCCATGTTAGAGAGCAGTTTCTCCTCTCAAGAAGCCTAATTTTATTAATCATATATCCCCAAACTTCATGTCAACAAAGAAAACCTCTCACTATAAAGAAATACAGGCATCCAAAGGTATGCTGACAGCCTCAAAATCTGATCTTTCTTCCATTTTCCAAAGCAGCACACGGACCACAAGAAAATCTTGCAAGAATGTGTAAGCATCCGTGAGAAAGTCAACCAATCGAGGCTGTTCAGTTTTCCCTGCCTTATCCGTACTCATTCTGTTAAAGCAGAAAAGCAAAGCTGCATTTCTAAAGAAAGTGTAAAACCAATCTCGGTTCTGTCCGAGGCATTTCCAGACAGCTGAAGGGAAGGGGGCCTTGGACTTGATCACGGCTTTCCTTGCCAGGCCTCAGCTAACCTCCAGTCCTTGAGGGAGAAGCAAAGGGGGTAAACACCGCCTGGGAACTTTCCAGAGTTGAAGACGATGCCAGAAATTTTCCAAGCAGGGCCACTCCTTTTTCTCCTCCCACCCCAAAGGCCTGTGTACTGCCCACGGACAGCATCGTCTAAACCAAACACACCAGGAGCTACGCAGACGGGGACTAAATTACCAGACAAAAACGAACACGAGGGGGGAAACAGGGACCACCAAGACATATTACAGCCTGCTCTTTGGAGTCACCTGCTAAGATTAAAATAAACACCTGCCACATTCTGGTCAGACGCGGTTCTCCAGGCGCAGCTCAGCCAGGGAGTTTGCTGGGAATTCAGTGGCACGGTCTGGTCATTCCGAAACACTCTGGAAGACAGAGTTCAGGTCAAGTGAAAGCACGTGGCTCCTTCCCTTGACAAAGCCCCACAGCCGAGAGCAGGTGTAGCCTGCCAAAAGCAAACAAAAACTCCCTTCAAACAACAACAAACAGTTAACACCGCAGCCTGTCAACACCAATTAGCCTGCCCTGAAGCAGAAGCCTATTAAGACCAGTGCTCAAATCCAGCAAGGTCCTCTGCAAGCAAAAACTGTCATCCCTTCCTTGTCCCCAAGGGAAGTGACTCTCTCAATGCAAACTCACTAGAGCTGAGACCAGAGTCTCCATGCCACAGACCAGGCACAGGGCCTCAGACCCGCCTACTCCTAGGGGCCCACGCTGGGTGGGATTATGACTCTCCCGGGTTCTAGGTGGGCCCCTTCCTCAGTAGTAATATTCACATTAAATTGTATTTTTGATGTAACTTTAAATACTTCAATATTTTGTTTTATTAATGTTTTAGGCAAAATTTATGAGGTTTTGGTGGGGCTAAAAATTAACATTTCCTTTAAATATTTTAATTTCCTTTTTATTTTTCTAATTTTTAAATAAATTAAACATTTTCCTAAAGCCCCAAAAATATCATGGGCCCTAGGCTCTGTGCCTACTATGTCTAGTGGAGGCCCTGATTCAGCAGATACTTGCAACTTAAAAAAAAAAAATACTGTCACCCCTGGTTATCCATCCTACCAAACACAACGCTGGCTTCTTTTGAAAGTCCATTCTATTGATAAAATACTCACATAACATGCCTGGGAATTATATATTTCAACTTGTCACTTAAAGTGATTCCTTACATAGTTAGATTCCAAGAGGCTAAAAAAAAAAATCAAGTCACCACACAGGATAGATTTTTCTTCAATATTTTATTTATATAGAAATACTTAAAAAATGAAGTAGCACCATTACTTAAGTTTTACCTTTATTATGTAGAACTTTAAATGTCAGAAAAATAAAACTCTTGATACAATTTCAAATCTTGTCTCAGCAAATATAATATTAGTATTTGACCATGAGGTTAAAGGCCCTTTATCATAAAATAAAATATACTTTGTTTTTTAAACTTTGCTCAGTAAAGTACATTTAAGCTCAAGTAACGTCACCTACATATACATAAACAAGTGGTAAACAAATGTATTAAAATAGAAATACTAAAACTATAGTGGTGCAACAGAATTTTTGTAACTTGCACTGAATTCTATTTATACAAATGTTAGAAAGCATCAACAGTTCCTTTTGACATGTTTATACATTTCCGTTTTTTGTAATAATATAGAATAAAATATGCTTTATATCACTGAATAGAAAATATGCTGGGTGAAGCAGATCTAGAAGATTTGTCTGAACCTATAAAATCTCCATCCCAACAGAATACTGTCCAAAACATTACACATTTTATGGTTTGTAATTCCGTCACAATTGTATGATTATTAAAATAATACAGTGTTCTTTGCCATAAGGCCATACTAAAATAAAAAGATTTAACCCAGCTACAAAAAAGTTCACTGAACTTAAATTAAAATACTTGTAAACATCTTTGCAATATGAAATATAATTTTTCAAGTCAAAAAAGAATAAAATACTTCAATCTGTATTAATGCAATTTCTCTTTAAAACTTTTAAACGTTTTTAATATATAAGAGATATGTTACAGTTTTTTTAACTTTAATAAAGCTGCAGTATCCTGGTTTCACAGGAACTCCTGGCCCTTCCACGAACATTCAAAAAGGATCCACTGTGTTCTATAATAAGCATCGTAGGAACCCACCCGCAAAGGGGAACACACTAAACAGTCCACACATCCCGTAGCACTATTATTATCATCTTCATCATAATAATTACTGTTCATTTTTTCTACTTTAAGAAAATGGAAAATTTGTGGGGTTTTCTTCTTTTGGAAGCTTCCTATTAAGTACAGTGTAAAAACTATCATTACTAGAATGTCGCCGTTCCTATTATTTATAGAGCATGCATTTCAGGTGGTTCAGAGGTTTCCCAGGCTGCAGTACTCTTGCAGCAGATATCCTGGCAAGTTCCTTTGTTTAAAAATTAAATTTTAAAAACGAGCGGATACTACAGCTTTCCAAGCTCCTCTCGGATCTCAGTGGGGTGGGCAGAGGGGCAGAGGGGCACGGGGAGGCGGGCAGGTGCCGGGGAGAGAGGATGCCGGGGAGGGGTGCGCTCCCCCACGGTGCGCGCAGGCGCGCTGCCTTCAGGAAAAGATGCGGATGGCCTGAGTGACCGCGGCGTGGCAGACTGGGCACTCGGGCTCGCTCTTCTCGCAGATCCGGTTGGCGCACTCCATGCAGAAGAGGTTGTGCCCGCAGGGCACCAGCGCGGCGATCACCTCGCTTTCGAAGCACACGGAGCAGTCGCGGCTGCCCTTCCGCCGCAGCCCCGAGGAGGAGGATGAAGAGCTGGACGAGGAGCTGGACGACGAGGAGGAGCCCGACGTGTCCGACGGCTGCAGGCCGGGCAGCTGCGCCCCCAGCCCGTTGGCGTAGGCGGCGTAGGCCAGGCCTCCTCCGCCCGGGTCGCTGCGCACGCGGCGAGCCAGGTGGTGCTCGCCAGCCCCGGGGGCCATGTGCAAGGGCGGCGACAGGCGCGGGCAGCTGGTGCCCGGGTGCAGCCTGCGGTGCACCAGCAGCCCCAGGTTGGCGTTGGAGGGCGCGCTGGCGCCAGCCCCGGGAAAGACGACGGAGGACGACGAAGCGGACGAAGATGCCGAGGAAGAGCAGGAGGAGGACACGGGAGCCGCAGGGCCGCCTCCCGGAGACCGCTCGAACTGGGCCCAGAGAAGCGGCGCCCCAGGTGGGGGGGCCGGAGCCGGGTCGAAAGTGGGCTGCAGCTCAGGGCAGCCGTCGGGGGACGGCACCGAGGCCTCCCCCGTGGCGTAGGTGTACCCGTTGCCGTTGTTGTTGTTGTTCCCGTTGTGCGCGAAGCTGAGCGCGGGGCTGGGGGGGCTGTAGTCCGCCAGACGCGGGGTGGCGGCCGCGCTGCCGCTGGTCCCGCCACCGAAGTAGGAGTCTGTGGAAGCGCTGCCCAGCGAGCTGGAGCTGTCGTTGCGGTAGCTGGAGAAGGGCTTGCGGCCCGGGGTGGGCGTGATGCTGGGGGTGGGCTTGCTCCAGAGGCTACCCGGGCCGGACCCGCCGGACCCGTGATGCAGATCGAAGCCCACATCGGTGCCGTTGGCGTGGAAGTCGTTCTCGTCGGTGAGCTCAATGATGCCGCCCGTACGTAAGGCAATGTGCGCCTCGATCTCCTCGCGAGCCCGGTCCACGTTCTCCGGCATGCCGGTCACCTCGAACACCGGCTCCTTGTCCCGGCTGGGCGTCACGATGTACGTGTGCGTCTGCTGCTGGATGCGCTTGATCGTGGCGCCCTTGGGCCCTACCACGAGCCCCACCACGCGGTAGGGCACCCGCACTTGGATGGTGGTCTGCCCGGGCAGGTTGGGCGGCCCGGGCACCGCGCCGTTGAGCGCCGTATTCTTATTCCGGGAGGCGCGGATCATGGAGAAGTGCTCGGCGGCGGAGATGATCTCCCTGCGAGCCATGGCCACATCCTCCTTCCTGCCCGTCACAACAAAGACTGGCTCCTCCCCGCGAACCGGGGTCTTGATGTAAGTGTTGGTCTTCGCCCGAAGCGCTTTGATTTTACAACCTGCGAGCCGGGGTGCGGGGAAGGGAGTGGGAGAGACAGACAGACACGCCCATTATCCCAGGTTAACCACGGAGATCAGGGACATTCCGCGTCCAGGACAGAGGGACAGGCAGGACAAGGGATGGGCGGAAAGGGGGCGTCTCCCTCGCTGACCCCGGGCCGCACCGCAGGCTGGGCAGCGGGTTCCACTGGCTGGGCGCTCGAGGAACAGCCCAGCGGCTGCCCAGCCCTCCCTGCAGTCGAGCGAGCCAAACCCGAGAATCCCAGAAAAGCCATCTGGGGAGATGCCGCTGGGACCCAGCTGGGCGCGCCGTCCGCCTCGCGGGCACAGCGCAGGGGTTTGGGGAGGCAGCCGCGGTCGCGATTCCCCAGCGCGGGGGGCTGGGGGTGGGGGTGAGTCCCGGGACCTATTGTTTCTCCTCTGGGCTCCATTGCGCTTTGCAGAAATCCAGAATCCTCCTCCCCTCCGATGCTCACTCCACCTCCTTCTCCTCCCCAAGGACTGATCAAAGGCCCCCTCCCCCAAGCATCTTATATTTAAATTCTCTTTCTCTGAGAGGGTTGGGTGGGGGGCGCTAGGGGAGAAGGCAGTGATTTCAGCTGAAGAAAGTGCATCCCGCCCTGGTGGCGGCGCGGCTCTGGGCGACAGCCTTCCTGCACTTTCTTTGTCTGGGGCGCCGGCCCATCGCGCGGCTCTCCTCCCTCCCCGCGGCTCCCCGCGCCGCGAAGCCCGCTCCTGCACACGCCCTCCCCGCGAGGCGGTGGCCAAGACCCTGTTACGTCCCCCGGCTCCCCGTCCCCGCCGGACCCACCTTGCCGTCCCACGATCTCGGCGACGTGCTCGGAACTGGGCACTGGCACGCACTCGGTCATGTTCACGCTCTTCTTGCGCGGCTCGCTATCGTACAGAGAGGCGCCCTCGTCACTGTCCAGCCCCAGCAGGGAGAGCTGGTCGAGCGCGAGCTGCAGGGCTCTTTGGTCATCCAGGGTCTCTCCCCCGCCGCCGCCGCCGCCGCCGCTGCCGCCTCCGCCGCCGCCTCCCCCTCCGCCGCCGCTGCCGTTGCGCTCCAGGTCTGCGAACAGCGAGCTGGGCATCGCTCGGCCGTGCGCGCCGCGCCCCCGCCGGCCCTCGGCTCGGCGGCGAGAAGCTGCGGCCACAAAGGCAGCCGGGAAGCGGTGGTCAGGGGCGGGGAGGCCGGCCGGCTGCAGAGGGCTCCGTCGCTCCCTTGTCGGCGCCGGGAGGAGTAGGTCGCTCCCTGCGGTCCGCACCGGGCAGCGGCTGCAGGAGCCCCCGCCTGGGTCCCCACCCCAGATCTGCTGGCGGGTGGGGTGGGGGCAGAGCTCGAGCGGCGGCCGCGCGTGCCCCCCGAGCGCCCGGCTGGCTGGCCACAATGCCGAGCGAAAAGCGAGCAGGCGAGCGACAGCAGCGTTTCTTTAAGGAGCCCCTCCCCGGCTCCTCCACTCCCTCCCGCCCGCCCGCCCGCCCTCACTCAGCGCTTTTCCTCCTCTCCTCCCCGCCTCTTGACTGAGCCTCTGCAGCCAGACGGCTCCGGAGGGGGACGAGGGAGGCGCAACGTCACCGGCGGGAGCTGACACTACAATGCTACTGACACTATCGCTGGGGGAGGCGATTGGCGCGCGCCAGGCTGGGGGCGGGCGGAGGCCGCGGGTTGAGCTAGAGGAGAGCGAGCGCCACCCTCCCACCCCCGCGCTCACCGCAGCCCGCCCGGTCCTCCCGGCCGCGCCCCTCCCCCTCCGCTAACGCCTCTCTTTGTTGTCTAATGCGGGGCTGGCAAGCTCGGGACACTTGTATGTACCTAGCAGCCGAGGACAATCACTGTCCCCAAGTCTCCTTTGCCTGACTGAGAAAAGAAAACGCGCCCAACTGTGGTATCAGGGGCCCGGCTCTAAAACAGCGGTCCTTAGAAAGTCCCGTTAGTGGCCCCAAATAAACCATGCGTGCAGCCAGAGCTACCACTGGAAGAAGGGTCTGGCGACTGTCCAAAAGGGCGGCTGTGCCCTTGGACACGGCAAACGGGGCTCGAGGTCCCGGGGCTCACGGGCAGAGTCCCGGCGCGGGCTGCCCACCTGCGCGGGAGCGCACGAGACACAAAGGCAAACGCCTGCCCACATGCCACGCGCGCGCCCGCGCCTGCCTTTCTGTCCCCCTGGGCAGCACCTCGCCCAACGGGCCCTGGAACGGCGGATCGGGAAGCCAAAGGCTGCTTCAGCGCGGCCCGGCCGGCCGCCGCCGGCGACCTCTGGAATGCGCGGCACCGGGGTCCTGCACACGCCCGGCGCGCGGGCCGGGACCCCGCGAGCTCTGACACGCGCAAGAGCGCCGCGCCGCCACCGCGGGGACGCAGGCCACAGCGCCAGCGGGCGGCGCGAGCGTGCGCTCCCCGGCCCTCCCCACGGCCGGGCATGCGCGCTGGGCGCGAGGCGCGGGCGGGCCCTTTAAGGCGAGCGCTGCGGCGCGCTGACCCCGCCCGCGGCCCCGCCCCGACGGAGGCGAGCGCTCGCGGCCGCCGCTCTTTGTGCGCTTCTCGGGGTGGGGGCGGCGGGAGGGCGCGACGGGACCGGCCGGCGGGACTGCGGGCTGCGCCCATCGATCGCCCGCGGACCGCCCCCGAGCGCGAGAAGAAAGGAGGCTTTGAGGGGCGGGCCGGGCGGCGCTCGCTACCCCTCTTCGCTCGCGCGCCCGGCGGACGCCCCCTCGGGCCCCGCGCGCGCTCCCCTCCTTTGTTCGCGGAGCCGGCCGGCCGCGCCCCGAGCTCCCCGCCGCGGGCCGATGTGCCGAGCGGCCGGGCCGCGTTCCAGTCGCCGGCCAACGTCCACGCGGCGGGACGGCTGCTCGGGACAATGAGGCCATGTGGCCGCTGCCGCTCCCGGTCTTTCTCCGAGACCTCGTGGTGCCTCCGGGCGATCCCGGGGTTCAAAGGCGGGGGCTCCCCTGAGTGCTCCCCGCGTGACCCCGGGAAGCGCGAACGAGCGCCCCAGGCCTCGGTTCCTCATCTGTAAAAGGGGGGAAATAATACTTGCGCTCCCCACTCGTGGGCTGCTCTGAAAATTAAATGTGACCGTGGATGGGGGCGCACTTAGTAACCAGCAGACGGCTCCGTTCCGCAGACGCCTCTGCTTCTGATAACGCGGAGGTGATCCCTTCCCTGCCTGCTCACCTGGAGCTGTCAGGGGGAAGAGGTGCTGATTATTTCCTTGGGGAAATGAGGTTTAGAAGCCACTTACAGGGGTTAT
Organism: Indri indri; assembly: GCA_004363605.1. NCBI lineage: Eukaryota > Metazoa > Chordata > Mammalia > Primates > Indriidae > Indri > Indri indri. Next base: position 31,910 of record RJWJ010012056.1, read on the forward strand.
TTCCTCAGGATGTTTGCGTCAGCTTCCCTGCGCCTGGCGTGTTTTTCTTAAAAGGGAATGTGCGGTGGGGAAGAGGCAGGTGGGAGGATGGCGCCCCTTAGAGCTCCAGCAGGGGTTTCCTGTGTTCCTTTGACCAAGTTTTGGACCTGGAGTCCAGCTAATTTGAAAACGAAGATTCTTGCCGAGGTGGAAAGGTCGCAGGGCCTGCCAACAGGAGGCAGCTAGGAAATGCACTGGCACTCGGAAGGCTGCTAACACAACGGCTAGTTGCTGGCCTCTCACCTCTGTTCCTAGGAATTTTTTACTTTGTTTTTAGTGTGGTCAGTCTTTTTAACTTGAGCCGTTCTAATAGGTGTGACGTGGTACGTCATTGTCTTTAACTTGCACTTACATAACGACAAATAATGTTCAGCACAGCCTTCAGATTGGGCCTATAGAGGGTTCTTTTTAAAAGAACATGATGAAGGTAAAGGTGTTCCTCAGCTGATGAGGAACCGTGCACAGGTAAATGGGCATGGGGAGGCCCCCTCCCGAGGGTGGGGAGGCGGAGGTTGCTTGTGCTGGGGAGTGGAGCGTGGCCACGGGTATTGTCAGACCTGCCAGAGCTCCTTCCTCCTTGACACAGCTGCAGTGGTTAAGATTTCTCATGGGTTAATTCTGAAATCTGTTTAACTGTAGAGGACTGGATGTTTCAGAGGAGTCCCTTGGGGGTCTCTGGGTTGTTCCCAGGAAGGTGAATGCAACACTTCGCCATGGTGACACGTTTGATGTCATTGTTCCCTGCTAGGTCACACAGCCAGGTGCTGTACGTACTTGCCTGTACCTGCAGGTGTGCAGTGAACTCACACTTCAGCCACGGGAAGGTTAAGCCGGGACCCTGACCACAGGGATTCACGGGAAGCCACCAGTCCTGACACAACTGTGATGTTCCGTGCGGCCGCTCACCCTCCAGAGCCTGGAACACCAGTAAAAGCTATGCGGAGATCAGCCAGGTATTCGGAAGACACCCGCAAAATTGAAGGCCCCGGAGAGTACGGGACTGTGATGAGGGGTCTAAGAGATGGTGTTCCCGTCCTGGCTGTTCTTCGGTGGTGTCTGTGAAGAAAGGGTGCGCTACCTTGGAGCACCCCACCTACTTCACGGGGCTGTGCCAGCGAGGTGGACGGTGATGGCGGAAGGTGACTCGCCCGTAAACTGCCGAGTACCAGGCAAATGTTGCTGGCGACGTCTCGTCGAAGTTCTTCTCCCAGCCACTTCTTGTCTTCTAACTTGTATCCATTAGCGACTGGTCAGGGTGTTTTCTGACACTTGACTGCTCTTATAAAAGTAACAACCCAGAAATTTTAATTCTCAGTTCATGGTTTTAATTAGCCAAGACATCATAAAATCTGCAAAGCCCAGTTCTGTGTTTAAACAGATAATACACCCTGAACCTGTAGTTTCTGGTTAGACTTTCCCAGGCTCCTTCGGGACCCCAGAGCTTAACTACTTTTCCTGATACAAGACACATTCCCCAAGGACTTCCTGATGTGGATGTGGCCATATTATTTTTTTATTAGCGCGAGAGAGAGGCTTGCAGAATGTGGTCTGGTTACATGATAGCGAATTTCAGTTGTCATAAAGTAAGAAGAGGTAAAGCTATTGCACAAAAACCAGATTAATGATAAGACAACCTTGTCTATGTTTCCAGAGTTCTCAAACTATAATATCGTGCACACATCTTGCCTACTTTTGCAAAGGAAATAGCTGGCAAAAGAAACTAAAATCCTCTTGTGACAACAAGCACACTTTCAGTCAATTCATTTAATAATGTTGAGCACCTGCATACTTTACTATAGGCACAGAAGACAGTGTTGACACAGAAATGAAGGTGCTGGGACGGGGCCGGGGAGTCCTTGGTCACGTCCAAACCCAGTCACAGCGCGGAGCAAGCGCCCAGATAACAGTGAGTCTGCCCAGCGTCCTGGGACGACTCCCACGGAGAGGATGTCGATGAAGTGTGCGAACTGAGACTGGGGCCCCGCACAGGTAGCATTGAGGCGGGTACTCAGTAAATGGTTATTAACTGAATGAGTGGGCCAGGTTCAAAAGCCTTGAAGCTGTAATTTCCTTGAGTACGTGCATGAATAACTGAGTCTCTGGGAGGCAGTTCAAACGACTCCACCCACAATGACATGATTTTGAAGAAAATGAGGACTCACCGGCAATATTAAGCACTTAATGTGTACCGGGCAGTTTCTCAGATGCTCTGCACTGTGGCATCTTGTTTAATCCTCAGCACCCCTCTGAGGCAAGGGCTTCCGTCACCCCGTTGCACAGATGGAGCAAGTGGAAGTGCCCGAGCAGGGCAGGTTTACCCCCAGCAGATGAAGCTTGAGCTGCAGGACTCCCCACTGGGCGGGGGCCCTTCCGAGGCCCCAGGAGAGGTCTTGGCCATGTATTCACAGGATCACGTGAAAACAGTAAAATTTTCAAGAGTAAGGTTTTTATTCTGTTCCTTAAGGAGAACCCCTAAAATGATACAAGCTTCAGGCCCAGCAAATCCTAGCATCATTATCATGCCCAAGGCCACACAGCTGGCAGTGGCACCCTGGCCTGTGGTCTGAACCAGCTCCGAGTTCCTTCCTGTCTCTGGCTCAGCATTCCCAGCTGGAAGTTGGAAACACTTCCAGGCCTGCTCCTCACACAGGGTTGTAAAATCACATGTGTGAGGGGATGTGAGAGCACTTTGATTTTTGATGTTCTTTCGTCTTTGTATTGTTAACGTGTGTGACATAAAACACATGTAATGACATGCACATATTTTTAAAAATATTTTAATAATACGGGGCATGGTCTCCTTATGTTGAGTGAACAAAAGGGAAGACAAGGAATGTGTGTGTGCTTGCATGTATGTGTGTGTGTGCGTGTGTGTATGTGTTACTAAACACTCCATAAGCATTAGAAACAATGAGTTAATAGGATAGAAAGAAATGCATCGAAATTTTAACAATGGTGATTCTTTAAGTAGTGGGATCACCATTTTATTTTAATTTTACTTTTTTATGTGTTTCGAGTTCTGAACATACATCTTTATTCAGTTAGGTTTTAAAAGCAATGCATGCTTAGTTTTAAAAACTAAATAGTGCTAAAAGGCCTAAGAAAATGAAGAGCCCTCGCTACCCTTTCCCTACCCTTGCTATCAATAGAAGAAAAAGAAATCTAAAGCTAATGTTGGCACAGATTTATATAGGCCCTTAAAAGTAGCTGGACTTCTAAAATTTAAACATCACTTAGTTATCAGTAATAACCATTCTGCAATATCAGAAAGAAACAAGAAAAATCTCTCAGGTACATGAAAATTCAAGGAGCCCGGAAACTCACAACGTTCAGGCAGAAGGTACCATTTCTTCTTCCTGAGCAGACATACAGTAGATTAGTGGAATTCAAGCATCTTTTACAATTGACTCCTTCTTTCCCAAACAAAATCTTAGGCTGGACCCTATCCATAAAACTGACGAACACCACAGAAGGTCAGAATCACAGGATGTCTGGGAGCGTGAGGGCCGACACCCTTGTTTGGCAGGGAGCAAACTGAAGGCCGGCCCGGGAAATGGCCCAGTCAGCCTCGAAGGCCGCGTGGAGCCAGGTCGTCGCGCCAGCCTGCGACTTCCAGGGTGATGAGCTCTGTTGCTTTATAATTTAAGGAAACCTGGCGTTGCCCCTAGGGAACATGTTCCATGGGCCAGGCTGGGGCTGCGGGGCAGTCTCGGTCAGTCTCGCTGGTATCCAGCCTGAGAGGCTGCCGAGAGAACGGCCCCCGCATCCAGGTGGCATGCAGTAAGGGGCGGGCAGCGGCGGGGCTGTTCAAAGGCGGTCTCGCTCCCCCTTCCTCCCCACTCCGCTTTCCCGAACCGAGCCCGGAATGCCTCCTGATGAAGAGCATGTCCCAGGAACGACACAACCCCGCTTGCGGGGCACAGAGGAGGCGCTGGCAGCAGAAGCCACCGTGGGACTGCCATGGAAATAAAACGAAATGAGCACTGCCTTGGCACGGTCGGGCACAATCCGAAACACCCGGTGATGCTTTCTCGTTTAATTCTCACGGCACACCCTGAGATACAGACTATCGCTTCTATAAATCAACTCTCCTAAGGTCACATTTCTAGGAAGAGTTGGAACTGGCACTGGACTCCAAAGACTCCTGAATCCGGACTTCATCTGACTTTCTCAAATAGAAACGTGTTCATAAAAAGACGGACTTGTGAAAAGACTCAAAATCATGCTGTAAGAGAAGTAATTGAAAGAACTCTGACTTTTTAGACAGAGGGCTAAAAATATTTATTTCTCAGAGATGAGGATGACAATAAGATTAAAATAATAATAAAGTAAGAGACAACGTGCCTCATAGTCACAAGTACTCAGTAAATAGAGGTTCGAAACAGTCGTAGCTGGGAAGAGTCAGTAACGATGGAAGGAATCGGTAATCTCCAAGATGTAAAGAGCTACGCAACAGGAGGCTCGTTCTTTGGCTACACGGGGTGGAACACGGGTGGAGGTTACTGGGAGACAGATACTGGAATGAGGCAGGAACTCCTGGAAGCTTAGAGCTGCCTGCAGGGGGCGTGGCCCACCGCACTGCCCAGGTGCACACACTCTTAATCAGGAGACACCTGGAAAGGAGGTACCAGGTGAATTAGATGAGTGGTGACACCTTGAGTTTTCTTCAATTAGTCTGTTGATGTTCAACTAGTCACTTCATTTCTGAGCTTTGGTTTTCCCATCTATGAAGTAGGAATAATAGTCCCTACTCAGGTGGCTAGTGTGGGCCCTTCCTCTGTGCCAGCGAGATGCAGACAGTCTAGTGGCATGAGGGTTTTCCTGGCAGTCCTCTTGTAAGTGGTAGAATATAGAGCAGTCTCCTGAGCCCCGGAGTTGGAGGCTGCAGAGAGCTACAGCTGAGCCACTGCACCCCAATCTGGGCGGCAGAGCGAGACAGTGCCTCAAAAATAAATAAATAATGTAGAGTGGAAAAATATTAAAAATTCTTTACTCTTTTTTAATACATATGATCACACCTTCTCTGCTCTCATAGTTCTTTAAAAAAGCAAGAAATACTTTTATAACCTAAAGAATGTTTGTGTCTATATTAAACATCACCCCAAAAGTCAGGATACTAATTAATTAAATACAGCCATGATAGTCTCACAAATAACTTTGAACTACCATGTGGTTTAGTTTCATGATAAAATTTTTTTCCATGCATTTTAGCTAAAACAATAAAAATTATGTCAAAAGTGCTATTGAAATTTTAGCTAATATAATTTTTAATGTTAATGAAGCAAATCTGCAATTTTATTTATTAAAATTTCTACAGTTATCATTGTACTAAAATGTATGCACAACCATATTATTCTGAAAATGGTGCTAATATAACGGGCTTTTTAGAAACAATATATCAGGTTGGATTTGTTGTTATTGTTGTTAACCTCACAGTATACACCCAAATAATTCCAGGTGGGTTAAAGAGTTAAGTTTCAAAAGTGAAATCAGAGAGAGAACCGAATGGAATGTAGGGGACCGTTCCCATAATTTTGGAGTACAGGAAGGGCCTTTTGAACAGGACCCTAATGGTGGAAATCATTTAGTGCAAGACCTATAGAAAGAAACTGAAAAGGTGGACTGTGGGACATCGTATTATACAGTGGGGCTCCCCGAGGTGTGACGTGCATAACCCCAGGTGTGCTGACTGTGGGTGGCCTTGGGAAGTACAGGGACGATCCTGTTTTGGTTTAATTATTATATATTTATTTAAATTGTATTATAAAATATTATTAATACAGTTGGCCCTCCCTATCCACAGGTTCCACACCCAATGAGTCAACTAACTGTGGCTTGAAAATATTTTTTAAAAAAATAACAATACAACAGTAAAAATAATATAAATTTAAAAACAATACAGTATGATGACTATTTACATAGCAATGACATTGTATTTGGTATTATAAGGAATCTAGAGATGATTTAGAGTATACGGGAGAACGTGGGTAGGTTATATGCAAACACTGCGCCATTTTATACTAGGGACCTGAGCATCCTGGGATGCGGGTGTCCCTGGAGGTCCTGGAACCAACCCACCTCCAGTATCAAGGGACGACTATGTATTGACCCTGGGAAACCACTGGTAACGATGCTAGGAAGAACCTAAAGTTGATATGTATGCTTTAAAAGGAAGTCAACTTGAACTAAAATATTAGATGAATTGTTTTACAGTTGGTTCTCAGACCAGGTTAAAAAAAATGTATAATGTAAGTGTTATTTGAGTGACTAATGATCGGAGACAGAAACCGTAGATGAGATGATGCTCTTATGAGGCTAATTCTTTAAAAAATAATTTCTAATTAAAATTTTATATAATTCCAATCAAAACACACCTGTGCCAAGGTACAAACAAACAAAACAGGGCGATATCAGTGTAATGGGGTATGAAGTTCAGGAATAGATCCAAGATCATGTAAGACTTTAGTATAGGTACTCATCCTTTATTTACTTATTTATTTTTTGAAACAGAGTCACACTCAGTCACCCAGGTGAGAGTGCCATGGCATCATCGTAGCTCACTGCAACCTCAAACAAACTCCTGGGCTCAAGCGACCCTCTGGCCTCAGCCTCCCAAAGTGCTAGGGTTACAGGCGTGAGCCAGCGGGCCAGGCCTGGTACTCATCCTTTAAACAAATACTTGGAGTGCCTGTCCTGGGGTGCTGGGCTTGGGGCTTGGAATGAAACAGCCAGAGGGAGACATGGGCCCTGCCCTGGCGCTGCTTGCCATCTAGAAGCGAGGGCAACATTAATGATATCACAAGCATGGATCTGTGTAAAACTGCAACCGTGACCAGTGCCACGTAGGAGAGGACCGTGGTACAAGAAGAGTTTATAATAAGGGCGTTTGGCTTATTATTACATAGAGGACTTAATCTCTGGCCTAGAAATAAATGTTTAATGAGACAAGAAACTGCTTTCATGGATGAAGTGAAAAAGGCAGAAAAAAATTGTTAGTTTATAATATTTATGGAGCACTTATTATACTCCAAGACTATGCTAATTACTCTCGTTTAATAATCTCAATAACGCAGCAAAATAGGTACTATCATCCCCACTTTTGCCCTGAGGAAACTGAGTTTAGCTGGTAAACAGCAGCAGACCAGGGGTCCGAAGTCAGGGTCCTCCCTCACTCTTAATCCTCAAGGTATTACGTAACTATACATAGATGCACACACATACATACGTACACATATATGTACATATGTATTCCTAACATTTGCCCCCATACCATATATCTAAATATTCAAAAGTTACAAACGAAACTATTAGCTGTTGAATAGGACTGTTGTAGGAGGTTCTGACCTCCTACCTTGGCCAATAGACCTTCATAATGACCTGAAAGTCCAGGTTGGAATTCAGAACTCTCAGCTCCTGGGGTTCTGCCCTGAACCCTGGCCACACAGGGAGAGGTGGCTTCTGTTTTGACCCATGACTCTCTCCTCCCTTTCTCTCCCTCACTCCACCCCAAGCTCAATTCCACATTCATGGTCTCAAGCACACATGTGTAGACACCCCAGCTCCATCTACACATCCTGTCCCCTGCAAATGGTCACCCCCTGGACACCCCTTGGGCCTAGGACACACATATCCATCCTGGAAACCCGGAGGACTGTCAGGGGAGAGTCCACACAGACACCCAGGGCAGGGAAGGGGGACATGGACTTAAGTCCCATTGAGACTTCACATTCTGGGGAGGGGCGCAGCCAGAGGACAGCAAGAACGAGACCCTCTAAAGCATGGGCCAAAGGCAGGGGCCTCCCTTGCATGACACAAAATAACTTACAAGGTAACTATCTGAGTTAGAAAATACCATAAAATAATTATTGAGATAATAGTACTTATCTCCATTTTATATATGAGAAAAGATTACAAGTAAACCTATATACTACTGGACAGGATGCTTGTAAAAAAAATCCTCCCACTTGGAACATTTCTCACTGGCTACTTTTCTTGCTTCCTTCCGTTTTTCTTTCCCCTGCCTTCCGTCCTCCCTTCCTGCCCTCCACGCCCTCCGTCCTCCCACAGGTATTTAGAGAGCGCCTCTGCGCCAGGCACTGCCTGGGCACTAGAGTTCAGGGCAGTGAAGACAGAAAAGCCCGCAGGGAGTTTAGCATCTAGCGAGGAGACTAGCACTGATCACGCAAATACGAGTGTAATTACAAACCAGGACAAAGGCACCGCAGGTAAGAATGCGTGGATTTGTCGCCTGCCTTTGATTTAAGGTTTCCTGCTGAGACAGGAAAGGGGGAAGGCAGATCTGTTTTTCTCTCTGAGGCAGGAGCCTCACTTACTTTCCCAGACCTCCAGTGGACGCATTCCATGCAGCTGTCAGAACCGGGTACGCTTCCTACAAGCTCAGGAGCTAATTTTATGAAAGCAACTCTACTACTTTAAGGCTGCAGTAGAAATTTACTAAGAACGTCAGAGGCACGAATTCCTGCAATGATACAAAGGCAACTGTCCAATTATAGAAGCTGGGAGTTTTACCAGAAGACCCTGATGCCAAATTTTTATGGAAATGCAGGAGTTGGGGCCGGGGGGGGGGGTCTCTAAGCACTATAAGGGACTCATTTTCCCTCCTAACGTCCCTGCACCACAAAATAGGAGAGGCAGGGATGTGATGAATGACGCTAGTATTCATTCCATTGCTTTCTTCCGATTTCCCTACCCTGGACGATTTCTAGTGAACTAACGCTCCAGGTGTGGGGGATGGGCAGTGGTCTCTGCAGAACTAGGGCGACACCCCAGCCAGGTACTCCGGTCAGCAGAAAGCGGGAGGTTTGGCTCCAGCTCCTAAAAGCCATGGACAGTTTAATGACGCTTGTATGAGGCTATTAATATTCCCACGTGGCTTTAGGCAAGGAAGACCTAGAAGCGTGTTATTTTTAAATAACTTCTTATTGAGGGGGAGAACCCTAGAAGGACAAGCAGCTGTGCTGTTAACACTGGCAACGTGGACTTTTGATTGCCTGTTGATCTTGTTTCTTGTCATTAACGGTTTTCATTGTTTCCAGTGAGGAGTAAATCTCCCTAAACTTACCCTGGCAAAGGAGCGAGTGTATTTTACCAGTGGGGCAAACATTCCCTAAAAGGCAAAAAAAGTAGCTTCTTTCTCCCCGTCCCTGCCCCGGACTGAACATTCCAGCAGAGGAAACCCTTAATTTTTAAATTATGTCTGAGTGTGTACACTCACACACACGCACACACACACATCCCTGCACCTTCCTCGTTCAGGCTGGCACACGAGTCCCAGGCTGGAAGGCGGCCCAGGACCTGGCACGCCCTGGGCTGAGTTTCCAGCCCCTCATTAGAGTGTCCTCTGCCGCAGGACCGAAGCCAGCTGCGCAAGGGATTGTGGCTACCGTGAGGGAGCTGCCCTCGCCGCCGCCCTGCCCCCCGTAACCACCTGGGATGCGTTTCCTCCAAGTTACCTACAAACGGCACAGCGAGTAGAGGGTTTTTTCCTTTCTTTGCAGGATTTGGGAAAACATCAGACACCAGAATCGGAGCTGAGAAAAGAATGAGGAAATGCCTGGGGAAGGAAGGGGCTTCTCTCCAGAGCGTCTTTGACCCTAAGAGCCTACAACTTGTCATAAGCGACCCGAGGGCTCCCCAGCAAGCAGGGGCGAGCACGGCCGTGTGCGCTGGCTTGGTCAAGGCAGAGTGGGACAGAAAGCGCACTCGCTAGACAGGCCTCGGCAGCCCCAGAGGGACCCCCAACCTACTCCTCCTCTCCTAATCGCCCTCCCTTCCCTTCCCCTCCCCCCCTTATTATTATCGCCGTCTAGCTATTACCACGAAGCACTTTTTAAGGCTGTGGGCTTTGTCACCGCGCTAGATGCATATAACCTTCCACGGACGCCTCCACTCACTCACTTGTAAAATGAGACTGATAACAGGGTTCACTTCAGAAAGCTCTTGTTTGAAGAGAGTTGATTTATCTAAAGTGCTTCCCACTGTGCCGCACGCAGGAAGGCGCCACAAACGCCAGTTGTCACGGTCCAACTCCCACTTAGCCTTGTCACGACGCCTGTCATGACGCCATCTTGAACGCTCTCTTGTCAATTTTCTTTGCATAATTTTTATCATCCCGCTGGGCTGCGCGCAAATGCCACCTCCGTGATAAAACCTCCCAGCCCAGAGTCAATAGTGGCCACCGGCACCCCCATCTCCCCGCCAAGAGCTTGGGCCTCTCCTGGCGCCACCTTTCCTCGAGCTGACACCGTGCTCTTTGTGGACCCTCTTGCATCATCCGCGCAGCTGCAGTTTTAGGTGGGAAATCTCTGCCCAGCTTTTTCCCGGGTTACCCCAGAAACCGCTTAACCTGTGCCTCAGTTTCCACTTGGGGAAATGGGGGACTGTAAATGCCCTTCGCTCAGCATTAGCATGACAACTACATAGTGCGCCCCGTGTAAACACACGGCACGCTCCCTACGCACAGGAAGCCATCGCCAGCAGAAGGTGCGGGGACAC